>CM023097.1:20046650-20118336 GCA_013103745.1 Gardenia jasminoides | reverse complement strand
AAGAGAAGGACAATGAGCTACGAGTGTGGTAGAGACCGAGGATAGAAGGAGTAGCCTGTCAGATGGTTTGAAGCCTTGAAGGCCCCAATAGATCAGCCAATCAGCAAGGCGAGGAGGGAGGACTAACTAGACGAGCCAGGAGTAGTAAGGTTCTAGGGTTATGGATGGATGGAGCCGAGAGAGAAACGTGAGCCCATCCTCGAACTGTTATTTTCCACTTAGGTCGGATCAATTTAGAAATGTTACTTTGATCACTTGATTCCTTAATTTTACATTTAATTTCAATTTAGCCCCAAAACTATAAAAAACATATCAAATTGACACATTAAGCCACACTTTTATAAGAATTGGTTAGATAGAATATTCTTCCACAAAATTACTTATAAAGGAATTCTTCCATCTTTAAAAAAACACACTAAAAACATGCCTTAAAACTTAATAAAAATAAATAAAATACATGCTTGTCAATGCGTACACGAGTATACACACAACTAACTCTTGGTACTCTCACCGGTACTAATTCCACCGCCAACAAAAAAAAAAAAAAGAGAAAAAAGGCTTCATCTTTTTCTTTCTTCATTCCAAGTCCAATGAAAAGGGAGGAGAGCTAGGATTAACCAAAGAAAAAGCCATTTCGGCAGCTTGTCGCCTATCATGATTAGTCCCACTTTTATCGCTTTTGAGTCGCAGATAGCAAATAGAAGAAAACCATTTCGTCCCCTTTCAATCTATTCCAACTTTACCACTAAAACCGTTGGTCTCCTTTTTTATTTTACATTCCATTTCCTACCAATCTTCACCCTTTTTCTCAAAATACTTTCTTAGTTTTTTTTTAGAACTCAATCCACTAGCCATTTTGAAATCTCAAAAAAAAAAAAAAATCCTTTGTTAACTTAAGCTCTAGATCCAAAATCTGATCGATAGCTAATTATTTACCCTTATTTATTTACTTGCATCATCCACAAATTTGTAAATTAAGCTAAAAAGAGATGAGAATACGAAACCACTGTCACCAAGCCCTCTTGAGCAAGACCCTTGACAAAAGCTACTTCAAATTGATGAATTACAACCAAGGTTATGTATAATGGAAGGCTCACTCCTGCCCCAAGTAGCACCCCGGTCAAGTTAGGAAATTTTACATAACACCCCATAACCTTCTCAAACTACACTATTGAAGAATTCAATCACAAGTAAAAAACTTACTAACCAATTCATACTTCAAGAAGTACAAATCTTACTTGAGAATATTTTTAGCTAAAATCACTCTTAAGAACTTGTATTCTAAGTGTACAAAAGTTACTTATTTGATTCAGACAAATGACTATTTAAAGGGGACCAAAAGAGAATAAAGTCGCCAACGGATAGAAGGAAGTTGTAGAGTCAACCAGCCGCCGAGGTATCGGATGTCCGTACAATTGTCCCAAAGGTTGTCTTAATGTTTATCGACGCCAATGTTTTCCGCTCAAAGTAGTCTACCGCCCAACACCGGTTAGAGAACTTGAAATATTTCTTGAATTGATCGATGTCCTGATGATGATATATCGCCCAATACGAAGTGTCTGATACTCCCTCCGCCTATCAAACATCCAAGACTTAAATTTGAGTGTCCATGAGGTTCTTCCGAGTTTTCAACCTTTATCGATGTTCATACAAGTTATCGAAGCGCTCGGCGTAATTGAGTTTCCTTTACATCTGCTTGATTGAGTCTTTCATTGTCACCATTTGCACCAATGATCTCGAAAGCTGTCATATTTTCAATTGGAAAACATTAGTTTGATTATCCAATTGTTTTGTAATTATCAAAATTGGATCAAGATTTACATTCTCCCATTTTGATGATGACAAAACAATTGAATCCATTTCGATAATTTGAAAACTTGATAAACATACATGACTCCTCACTTGATAAACATCTAACCTAAATCTCATATGTCGAGTATACAAACCATTCAAACCAATCAGCCAATTTAAACCAACCATAACTCCCCTTACTTAGTCATCCAAAGGCAACAAACCATATTCAACAATTAAACCAACCATAACTCTCCTTACTTAGTCATCCATCGCACCAATGTACATCAATCCATATTCAATAAATCAACCATATTTATCCAAATTCATATTGACATATGATACCATTCTCCCCTTTTGTCATCTCAAAAAAAAAAAATCAAATGAGTAATAAAGTGTTGAAAACCAACATCCAATACTCCAATCCAATACCACTATGCCAATACTCCAAATTGCCAATATCCAATAACAAGACTAATTCCAATATCAATAACAATAGTGCATTACCAGCATTCCAATATCACCCCCATACAAACATATCAATAACATGATATCAAATCGAGGAATAAATCAACATTCAACATTGAACAATTCCATCATTTAATCAAGATCCACAGCTAAGAAGTCCAACATCAATAGGAACAACAGTAAAAGTAGCAAAGTAGTACTTAATGGCTTACAAACATCATTCGTGTCAAAAGGAACAAAGCAAGGAAAATGCAGCCTAATGATGAAGTGGACATGAGCCTAGGGTGCCTAAAAAATGAACTTGGCGACCTGTCTCTTCTAGTGATACCTAAACGTAGAGTGATCTTCTTCTTGAGTATCTTCTCATCATCTCCTGTCGGCATGGATTGGTTCTTTGCCCTTCTCTAAGGAGGAATCATGAGGAGTCTGAGAACTGTGAGCATCTTGAGTAGCATGAGTGGGATTAGGGACATGGTTCCTTGCATATAAAGCATCCCCAACTCGGAGCGAGGCATAAGAATGTTCTTCTTGTCCGTAAACTCTGATTTTGTTCGTGGGGACATGGTGAGCATGAGACCATATTCGAGAAGAAGAACATGATTCTTAAACTCTTTTAACAACTCAACCACTTTGGAATGAGATGAAGTGTCAGTTAAGAAGATTTTCAAGGATGAATAGAGGACCAGAGTGAAGCCAGTTGATTGTGTGGTTTTAGGAGTGATGGGTGTATCATGAGCATGTTTGATCAAAACCGAAAGCAGCTTCTTTAGGCACCAATGACTATAAAAAAATCTTAAGTTTTTCCTTTCAAAGTAGGTTTTAGTGAAAACAAGAAAAAGTATCCTTAGACACACACTAGTGAGAGGAATTTTGAAGTGCTCAAAAATAGGAGTTAAGAGTTTTCCATAGGAAAGTTTTCTACCGGTGTCGTTGCTTAGTTTTAGCAGAAATTTGCACATGACAAAACCAAAGTCAATCTTAATTTTTTCAACAAAGCAATAGAACAGATACAGTTCCATCTTGTTGGCATTAGTTCGATGACTCGTAGGGACTAATGTGATTTGAAATGACGGAGAAAATAATCAAATTTTTTTTTGGTGAAAGATCTTACAATTTGGCATCGCAAAACTTGAAATGGTGATTGAAAATAGGTCATCAGTTTTGAGCATTAAAGTGATGAATGGTTGTAGGAATTTCTTCATAAGATAAAAAAGTTAGCAATTTTACTATGACAAACCACGTTCAATAGCAGTTTTCAAGATACCATTTACAATTTTAGGATCAAAAAACAATATCTATCCCATTAACACATGACTTGACTTCATTGTGATCAGTGCCTTTCCTAAGATTTGCAAAGAATTGATAAAGCATTTTAGGATAAAAGACATTAGGCATGGTGATGATATGGGACCATTTCTGAAATTCAAATAGGTGAAGAACAGATTCTAGGTCAATCTTACGAAATTCAAAGGGGTTAATTAACCTTTGAATGATGAAGCCTTTCTGCGAAATCAGTGCAAATTTTTCTTTGGCTTCATCATCGAAGAACTGAGGTAGTGGAGGAGGTTGGGTGATAGTCTGAGATTCTGTTTGAGGTTCCCGAGGTAGCAAAGTACCCTTCTTTGTTCGCCGAGATGTTCGTTTTGTAGGTGGAGTTTCTAGTTCTTCATCTCGGAGGTTGTGCTTGCATCCGGTAGCAGAAGAACCACCTCCTCGGCCTCACCCATTGGGAAATGCGGGTGTTTTGAGTGATGAGAATGATATGAAATGGAATAACAAGGGCTAATTCTACTTCTAAGATGGAAATAATGTGACCAATCTGCTCAAAAAGAGTGGTGAGATTAGTTTTAGAGTTTGGGCAGAAATTTGGGATCGAAGAGGATTTTAGTGATTAAAGCATATGTTGTAGCAACAAGGTTTGCAACAGATTCACAATATAATTTGTGAAATCAATTTTTTGAAGATTTTTTGTGAGTAAAACTGAAATTTGAATTTTGAAGGGGTAAGGAAATAGGGAAGTGCGTCCGAGGGTGTAAAGTTTGTCTGAGAGAAATGAGAGGAAATGCCCTTTATAAGACGCGACTGTTGATGAGTCGGGGGTCCGAACGAAGTGAAGTGTTCAACACATCCGTCCGATAAGTTTTTCTGGAAAATAACTTAGAATACTGCAGGACGTTCGTTCATTAGTCATCGGACGTCCGATAAAGTTTGACTGAAAAATTTTTCAAGAGTTCTTTTTCAAAATACCCAATTTCGATCTCAGATATATAAATTGATCTAGAGGCAAAACTTTTGTGAAAATGTCAACAATTTGATCTTTTGAACAAACAAATTTACACAAATCTCACCCTTTGAATAAGATCAATGAATGAAATGATACTTTATGTCTATGTGCTTTGTCCTAGAATGTTGAATGGGATTTTTTGTTAAATTGATGGCACTTGTATTATCACAGTAAACAGGCATATTATCATACAAAAGACCAAAATCATTCAAGGTATGCTTCATCTACAATAATTGGGCACAACATGCACTAGCGGCAATATATTCTGCTTCAGTTGTAGACAGAGATAGCATTTTGTTTCTTGCTAAACCAATATACCAAGCAATTACCAAGAAAATGACATGAGCCACTAGTACTTTTTCTATCCACTCTACATCCACCAAAATCAGCATTGGTAAATCCACATAAAGCAAATTCATGACATTTAGGATATCAAAGATCAAAATTCAAGATTCCTTTCAAGTACCTAAAAATTCTTTTAACGGCATTTAAGTGAGATTCCTTAGGACAAGATTGAAAGCGAGCACACAAGCAAATGGCAAACATAATATCGAGTCTACTTGCGGTTAAATAAAGTAAGCTACCAATCATCCCTCTATATTTCTTTTCATCAACACTTGTACCTTTTTCATCTTTGTCAAGTTTGGTAGATGTACACATAGGTGTGCCAACTTGCTTTGAATCCTCCATTCCAAATCTTTTGAGGAGTTCCGTCGTGTATTTTATTTGATTTATGAATGTCCCTTCTTGAGTTTGAAGAACTTGAAGTCCGAGAAAGAAATTTAATTCTCCCATCAAACTCATCTCAAATTCATTTTACATAATAGTGGAGAAATCCTTGCACAAACATTCATTAGTAGCACCAAAAATAATATCATCCACATAAATTTGCACAATAAGAAGATCATTCAAATTTTGTTTTGTGAAAAGGGTGGTATCGACAATACCCCTTTTAAAACCATTTTCAATCAAGAAACCACTCAACTGCTCATACCAAACTCTTGGAGCTTGCTTTAAGCCATAAAAGCTTTTGAAAGTTTAAACACATAACTTGGAAACTTTTCATTTCCAAAACCGAGGTTGGTCCACATAGATTTCTTGATCAATAAAACCATTCAAAAAAAGCACTTTTAACATCCTTTTGATATAATTTAAAATCTTTGAAACAAGCAAATGCAAGGAACATTCTAATAGATTCTAGTCTAGTTACGGAGCAAACGCCTCATCAAAATCTATACCTTCTTCTTGATCATATCCCTTAACCACTAATCTAGCCTTATTTCACAATTTCACCTTTATCATTTAATTTGTTCCTAAAAAATCCATGTTGTACCAATAATAGGGATGATTTTAGGTCTTTCAATTAGGGTCCAAACATTATTCCTTTCAAATTGACTTAATTCCTCTTGCATGGCAAGAATCCAATTTTCATCTTTCAATGCATCATTAACATTCTTATGTTCAAAATAAGAGACTAAAGCAAAATTATCTATTAATGGCTTAGATAAGGAACGAGTTCTTACCGTCTCGAATGGATCACCAATAATTAGCTCCTTGGGATGATTTTGAATGAACTTCCAAACTTTAGGAAAATCCTTGGGTAGATCATCATTCTTGTCTTCTTCATCTAGCACTTGGTTTTCTTGAGAGCCATTTTCCTTTGAGTTTTCCCTGCATTTCAGCATTTTTTTTCTTCTTGGAGTGTGAGCTTCTCATGTCCTTCTTGAACATCTACATCATCATCTTTACAAGTGCTTTTGGAAGAATTGTCGTTAGATTCATCAAATATAATATGTATAGCCTCTTCTATAACAAGAGTCCTTCTATTATAGACTCTATATCCTATTTTGTTTTCACAATATCTCAAGACAATACCTTCATTGATTTTCTTATCAAATTTTCCAAGATGCTCCTTGATATTTAAAATAAAGCATTTGCAACCAAAAACTTTGAAGTAGCCAACAATTGACTTTTTATCAAACATTAGTTCATAAGAAGTTTTAGTCAAAATTGGTCTTAAAAGAACTCTATTCATTACATAGCATACCATATTCACGATTTCAACCCAAAAGTATTTTGTAAATCATTTTCACTTAACATAGTTCTTATGGTTTCAACAATACCCTATTTTTTCTTTCAACAACACCATTTTGTTTGGGGTTTCTACAATTGAAAACTCATGAGTTATTCCATTATGATCACAAAATTTAAAAGCCACAATACTTAAATTCAACCATTATCATTTCTTATTTTAACAATGTTTACACCAAGCAAAATTTGAATTTTGCAAACAAGGAAACGTAAATTTTGAAAGTATCATTTTTATGATTAAGAAAAACTACCCAAGTGTATCTAGAATAATTATCAACAATCACAAGACAATATCTCTTATCACCCAAGCTAACAATTTGTGTAGGACCAAACAAGTCAAGATGTAAAAGTTCCAATGGTCTAGATGTAGAAAAACACTTGTTAAGTTTAAAAGAAACTTTGGTTTGTTTACCAAATTGACAAGCATCACAAATTTTATCTTTTTCAAATTTAATTTTAGGCAAACCTCTAACAGTTCCTTCTTAGAAATTTCATTTAACAAGTCCATATTGAAATGACAAAGTCTTTTATGCCACAACCAAGAATCTTCATTTGAAATTTTAAGACATTGAAAGCTAGAAGAAATGATTTTCTGAAGAATAACAACATAAATGTCATTGAACTTGTTTCCTTTGAAAATAGTATTAAATTTTGAATCAAGAATTAAGCATTCATGTTTTTTGAATAAAACAAATAAGTCTCCATCACATAGTTGACTAACACTTAGCAAATTATAGCCTAAGTTATCAACCAAAAGAACATTATGAACAAATGTTTCACCATTCTTACTAGCATCTCCTACTCCAATTGTTTTGGCTTTCATGTCATCTCCAAATGTTACTTTTCCACTTGATTTTGACTTGAACTTAACGAATTGTGATGGAACACCGGTCATGTGTCTTGAACATCCACTATCTATGAACCATTTTGATTCCTTCATGATTTTCTCCATATTCACCTACACAAGAGATAAAAAGATTTGGTACCCTTTAATTTTTGGATCCTTGAGAGTTAATATCATGTCTAAATAACCACATACTTTTCATCCCTTTTTTCATGTTTTTCCTCACATAACAATCATACTTCATGTGACCTTTTTGACAACAAAAACTGTACATAATAGAGGGGTTGTTTACATGAATTGGTTTAATAAATCTTACTCCTCTTTTTTTATGTATTGTGAATTCATTTGCACTAAAAGTTAACTTTCTTTCATAGGCATCAAAATGAGGTCTCAATTCATTTCTTGGAAAACAATTTTGTTTCTTATGTTTAAGAACCTCATCTAGACTATCCATTCTTCTTTTCAAATCACCTTATTTTTCTTTAAACATTTCACAAAGACTTGCTTTTCTATCAAGCTCATGTTGTATATCAATTTCGGTTCTTATCAAACAATCATTATCAACTTTCAGCTTGTTGTTTTCTTGAAACAGTTTTGCATTATCTTGTAGAAGAAAAGCAATTTTCTATTTTAACTCCTTATTTCTAGCATAAAATTCTTTCAAGCTATCATGCAACTTTTCAACAAATGATTCAAGATCATCATCTTCATCATCATTTTCAGATTGAGGGTCACAAGATGTTATCTCATTATCTCCAACTGCCATGAAAGCAATTTGTGCAGATTCTTCTTCCTCCTCAACTTCACCTTCGGAATTGCACTCATTTCATGTGATTTGGAAGTTGTTGAATCTTGGTTTTCTTTCATTCTTTACTTCTTTCTTCTTCATCATTGGACATTCATTTGCATAATATCCAAGCTGACTACATTCAAAGCATTTGTTCCTTACTTTTTGTTTGCATCTTGTCTTCCTTTGTATCTTGTATTGAGGAATTGATTGGAATTTTGATTGCTAGGTTCTCCTTTTCTGAATCTTCTTTTGTTGAGGATTCTTTTGAAGTTTTTTGTGATGAGAGCAAGGTCACTATCATCACCATCCATTTCTTCATCATCTAATGAGGCCGAATCATCCTCATCTTGAGATGCCTTTAGAGCAATGCTTCTTTTTGCCCTTGCATCTTCTTCATCTTGCACTTTGCTTATAAGTTTCAATTCATAAGATGTTAAAGAGTTTATAAGACATTCAATGGACATTGAATTCAAATCCTTTACCTCTTCAATGGCAGTTACTTTACTTTCCCATTCTTTAGGTAAAGCATTCAAAATTTTTCTATTTTTCTCTCCTAATGTATATTCTTTATCCAACACTTCTAAGTCCTTAATGAGATCATTAAATCTACAATACATTTTATCAATGTTTTCATGAGGCTCCATTTTAAATGATTCATACTTAGTGACCAAGATAGATTTCTTTTGTTCCCTAACATCTTAACTCCTTTCATGAATTTCCTCAATTTATCCCAAATTTCCTTAGCTGACTTACAACCTTTAACTCTAATAGATTCATTTGAGTCTAAAGTACTATATAATACATTCATAGCTTTAGCATTTGAAGTGAGTTTAACTCTATCTTCACGAGTTAATTCATTTCTGGTTTTTTGGTCTAGTAACATGAGTAATAGCATCTTCTATAGTGGCAATATATGGACCTTCATTAACAATGAACTACAAGTCAATATCAATTGATTGCAAGAAAATAATCATTCGTTCCTTCCAACTTACACAGTTTGATCCATTAAACTTTGGTGGTCTAGTTACCGATTGTCCTTCTACAAACATAGCATTGTTGGTTGTCATCTTTACTCTAAACGGTTAAACTTGATCTTAGAGACCAATCTCTGATACCAATTGTAAGGCCCAAAGACAACCTAAGAGAGGGGTGAATTAGATTGATTAAAATTAATCAAATTATGACACCCTTTTTTCACACCTAGAAATTTACCCTCTTAACTAAGTGATTACATAATGAGTTAGTCAATGAAGGAGTAATAGTATACAAGAAGGATAGAAAATATAAGCAATGTAAGAATTGTAAATTAAACTGAAAAAGAGATGAGAATACGCAAACCAATTGTCTACCAAGCTCCTCTTGAGATTGAAGACTAATTCTTGACAAAAGTTACTTCAAATTGATGAATTACAACCAATGTCGTGTACAATGGAAAGCTCACTTCCTCCTTACCCCAAGCAGCACTCGGTCAAGGTAGGAAATTTTACAATCACTCCTGATAACCCTCTCAAAACTACACTATTAAAGAATTCAATCACAAGTGAAAAGCTTACTAACCAATTCACATTTCAAGAAGTACAAATCTTTACTGGAGAGTATTTTCTAGCTAAAATTACTCTTAAGAACTTGTATTCTAAGTGTACAAAAGTTACTTATTTGATTCAGACAAAGGACTATTTAAAGAGGACCAAAAAGAGAATAATAAATGCTGTCAACGGATAGAAGGGAGCTGAAGAGTCAACTAACCGTTGGAGGTATCGGATGTCCGGTACAATATTCTGCGTCTAGTGCCATTGTCCGAAAGGTTGTCTCAATATTTATCGGACGGCCGATGCATTTTTTGCGTTTGGTGTAGTCTCAAGGTCCCATCGGTCGAGAGTTTGAAATATTTCTTGAATTCGATTGGACATCTGGTGATGATGATATGCGTTCGATACGAGTGTCCGATACTCCCCCTGTAACAGCCCCACCTCCCCCTAAGGCTAACCAGAGGGGTTAGCGGGTTACCGCCTGCCAGACTCAAGTATTCAAATCAATTCTAACTTAAACGCGTGCAAATCTTCTCCAATTAATAAAACATTAATACCAAAACGGAGAACAACATTTAAACTTAAAATTTACAACCATCCAATTCACAGGGTTACAATCCTCGAGCCAAAGCTCAGACACATCCATAATCTTAAAATACTAAACATCACAAAATAAACACAAAGTGTCTTCGACTTAAAACCAAAAAATCCAAAAGATCAAGATTAGCCTTAACTACGCGAGATTCTCTTCACCTGTTAAGGAAAATAAAAGGAACGGGTGAGCTAAAAGCTCGTGGAGTTTTCAAAATTCATGCAGGCAATTAAAGCGGTAAAAGTGCAAGTAAATAATTAAAACACATAAATAAATACAAATAACACGCAATGAGGATACAGGGGCTCTCAGGAGCCAATTTTCATTATCACGAGCAATTATAGTAGTCAACACTCCCGACTTTCAAACCAAGTAGACGACTCTTCACGCCTAACTCAACCACCTTACTCCCCGGGTCTCAAGACGCCACATAACTCAAGAATATACAAATGAATTACTCAAGGCACACGGCCAAGAGTACATTTCATGTTTTTCATTTCCCAAGTTCAACACATGCAAAAATCAAGTTTCCGACTCTACAAAAAGGGAGCAATAAAGTATACTCGCCTTTGAGTGAGCGGTCCATTAAAAATCTAAATTTCACATTTCAAGCAATTAACAGTCAAGCACGTAGATATGCATCAAGCGCTCAACAAAGCGTTTAACATGCATTGAAAACTCACCGACAAAGTAGGTCTCGAATTGAGTTTGATCACTCAAAATCAGCACTTTGACCTAAAATGATTAAAAGAGATCAAAATGAGTTTTCTTTACTCAATGGCTAAGTTTAAAGTTTAAAAGTCGAAAGTTCGACGATTTTCCTAATTGAGCTGAAAACTTTGAAAAATCATAACTCAAGTTTTACAAGTCAGAATTCTGCTCATTTGGTACCGTTGGAAACCTCTTTAAAAGCTATAAAACTTTTCAGAAGACATCAAATTGAAATTATGGATGAAATTCGCCCAGATTTCAGTTGAACATTCAGCTACAGTAAGTCAACAGTATCCGTCAGGCTGGTTATCCAGCACATTTTGAAAATAAAATTACAGAAAATTAAATAACCTCTGAAATTTATACACAATATAGTCCTACATATGAAGTTTCAACAGCCACTGACGGAACTCAATTACGACATCCGAGCATGAAATTACAACAGTGCAAACAGAGGTCACTCGAAATTCTGCATTTCTGGGTTTTCGAAAATACAGGGCAGCTTTCAAGTGGTTATTTGAGTGACGAATTCAAGTCCAAAAATTGTCAAATTTGGCACACTAACACTTCCATATATCAACTAGATTCACACCAAATTTCAACTTAAAATACCACCGGAAGGCAGTTTTATGCTCAATTCTCGTCCAACCCATGCATTCAAATCTGAAAAATTTTCTCCCTCACTTGTTCATCTAGTTCATGCCTCAATTCACTTCCAATTTGCCTAATTTTCGAAACTAAGCTAGTATTGAACTTCCTAAGCCTATTTATGATAAAAAATGGTCACATCTTTTGGCAAGAATTTCACAAAACAAAGCCTCAAAATTCGGACAGCATTTCCCTCAAATTTCCAGCTTCCACAATGCAACTTAATCCACCACATAACATCAACTCTTGAAGAACTCTTTGTGGGACAAAATAGCAGCTTAACACTCATCACTTAAACATCAAATTCAGCTTCTTAGCCAAAAATGCAGCCACAAAATCGAGGGAAAACAGAAAATTCAAGCCCTAATCTCTCACTCTCTTGGCGAATTTCCTTGGGGTTATTTCTTCAAATTTTTCAGCATCAACTCAAACATTAAGCATATATATAGCACCATTTAATCATCTAGCAAGCATTTGCACATATGTAGTGGATTTCAAGAGCCCACAAAAATTTCCATAATCATCAAAATACTCAAAAATGAGGCTCAACACTCCACACCACATGATCATCACTAATTACAAGTTCTATGAACATCTCAGTAACCCCATTTCCTAATTATCATGCTTGGGAGTTAAAGAACTTGGACAAGAAGGAAATTAAGAGAATGATACCTTTCTTAGGTTAGCAAGACTTCAAGGAAAGAAATGCAAGATGAAGCCCACAATATCCTCTTCCTTAGCTAAGCTTTTCTTGGTGCGAATTTGGTTGAGTTTTATGGATGAAATGGAAGGAATTTTTTGACGAAAATAAGAGGAAGAAGGAAGAATGAGTTCGGGTGAGAAGAGAGGAGAAATGGAGCAATTTTGGTGCAATTTTTTTCTTGAGGAATTAATGGGAAAAAGGGAAGACAAGACATGAGTCTTGTCTTACCCCAAAAGTCAAAGTTGGCATAGTGATCTTAATTAGCCATTTGGAGGGAAAATTAAGGACTTAATTGTTCTTGAAATTAAGGCTAATTTTCGGCTAGGAGGGGGAAGGAAGAATAGGAAAATTTTCGTAGGAGCTAGGAAAAATCGGTTGGAAAAAATAATTAGTTGAAATTCTAAACTTAGCGAGGTTAATCCAAACCCTAATTAAAAATTTTAAAACCCTAATTAATCACCTTCAATGTCCCAAATCCAGTCATTTAATCACACTTCCAATTTATCCGTGCTCATTCCTACTTATCTCCACTATTATACTCTCAGTCCGAATTTACCTCGAAAAACGTGCCATTGACATTTTTCCACTAATAAATGCTACGAAACGTAATTTACAGGTAAATAGAGTTAAAATCAAATGAGGCGTTATAAATGAGGATAAAATCAAATATCACAAGATAATTAAAGATTTAATTATATGAATAAATAAATTTTCAAATTTTTGATATTAAAATTAATTAAATTTTTTTTTTCAAAATTCGAGGCCGTTACATTCTCCCCTCCTTAAAAGAATTTTGTCCTCAAAATTCACACTGACTCATGGTATGCAAGCGGGTAAATCACCTAGAATCATAGTTAACAGCCATCAAGGAGTAGCAATTCATTTCACCGTTCCAGCTCCAAGCTCTCCAATGTTATAGTAGATCCAACTTACTATCCAAGATCTTCACAAGACACGCTACACCCAAAAGAAACTGCTATTTCTTAGTGTCTCTAAGACCTTCAGGGAGTCCGTGGTAGGGTCTAGTTCCTTGAGCAGCTCTTCACTTAATGTCTGAGGTTTCCACACCTTTCTTTCCAATGGTCAGCCGTTTCTTTTTGACATTCTATTTCCTGTTGAAGAATCCCCATATCCTCGCACATCCCTTCTATACTTCATCCTATTATTTCTACGGAACCTTAAGTAATAACTTGTCAAATATGTCATAATATCTCCATTAGCATATCCTGATTTGAAATTTCAACCCTAATTATAAGGTCTAAGTTCTTTCCAACCCGGTGCAATGCTCTTATGTTTAGCAAGACCCTCAAAAGTCATTCGATAGAGATAATGCTTCCATTCTTAGTTAGGTCTACCTTAAGTCCTTTCTTAGAGATTACACAACTTAGGAAATACCAAGATTCCTTATAATTGATCAAGCAATCCTTCTAGGTGAAATATTTCCTCTTAATGGTCACTTCATTCGAGTCTCGAAAGTCCACTCATAACTTTATACTTCTAATCTTTTCTTAACAAAAGCATAGGCACCTTCCACGGCGGTTCACTTTCTTTCATGTATCTTATTCCTAATAAAGCGTATGTGGGCTACCCTAATAAACCTTTTTCCCAGTGGCACGTTTGAACTTCATTTATTCTCGGGTATACCTTATAAAGAAAGGCCATATATCTTCATGTTTCCGTATGAATAGATTTTCTAACCTGAATTCCCGATATAAGAGTAGATAATGCTAGCTTACTTTTCACATCTAGCTAATCAATCCATTCCTTAGGTTACTTTATACTCCTTATTTGCTAAGTTCACCGTATCGACCAATCATTCTCCTCTTGTTTGCCCAAGATTCACAATTTGCATGAATTATACTAACACTTAAACACTAATCCTTGGAGGAAATCTTAACGTCCATATCGTAGAGTAAACGATCACATTCCATACCTATATCATTCGTGAAACTAGGGTTTACTCCAACATTAGGTGGCTCTAGGGTCAATTAAAACTCTAATTAAATGATTCGATCATGCAATTTAAAACTCAAGTAAAAAGATATATTTTCAATAGAGAACTAAGTTTACAAAAAGATTCTTGAACTCAATTTGCCCAAGATCATTTATTGGCTTTCGATTTTCAATATGAACAATGTTAGAAATGACCTAGTTCTTTTGTCCTAAAGGACCAGTCCATGTTTTTGTTCAAATCAAGTTAAATCATAATTTGCTAAATATATTCAAGGCTTTAATGTATATAGGAGGTATATATGGTAAAACACTAATTTAAAATTTCAAAATAAATGTCAGGATACAAACTCTCCTTCATGGCTCAAAACTAAATTTTCTTAGTAAGAAACTTCGAATACCTTTTTTTTTTTTTTTTTTGCCTCAATCATCGAGACCCATTTCAAATTCCTCAAATAAGTTTAAGAAGGTTAATCATGCAACTCAAGGCATGAATATTAAAACACATATTTAGTATAATAGTATGTACATGGAAAATACTTAAAAGCATTCCCTCAAAGTTTCAGGTTAAAAGCCATATTCGGGAAAAATGTACCTCCTGGACAAATATTCTTAAGAAAGTTAGATAGTCGTGCAAGTTTGTTTATACATAAATTTCGACCCAAAAATCTTTGCCACCGTTCATCTCCAAGTATTAACTCCTATGGTATATAGAGATTGGTCATTTACTTTCCAATTCCAACTCCTATCCATCACTAGGATTCTATGGCATCACACGAACCCACCTATCAAACCTTCTCCCAAGGTTCCTCATCTCTCTTAGGAGTATACGGTTGCCAAACCCACACCCTACTCAATCTCGACCTCGATCTCCTCGCTCACCGTCCATAATCTTTATAGAAGGTAGACATTTTTAAACGGAGATACGAAAATGAAATGCAATAAAATAAAATGGAATAAGGGAGGATGAAATATAATGAAATAACACCAAAATAAAATTAAAAAAATTAACAAGTTAAATTTTGGGAACTAACAAGAGAATTTCTTAGAATCAACCAAATTGCCATACATATATACTCCAAGAGAATCAAGTACATCACAGTGGCATGTTTATTACAAAAGGACACACAAAATCGTTTTCACGGCCATTTTACTAAACAAAAACACAATAATGAAAACGATAAATAAACATGCACCCACAGAGACGAGAATCACCCTAGTGGTTACTATTTACAAAAGGGTTAAAACATGTCCATAAGACCAATCACAAGATATATATAAAGCAATCATTAGGGGGAACCTTACTAAGTACGCATCTAGGTCAATCAATCATAACACTAGTAGATCTAATCTCCTACTTCAGTTTCGGCTCAAATCAAGTATTAGGGTCCCATTAGATTACACAAGACTATCTATCAATCTTCCCTTCCATAATCCCTCAGTCATAGATTGTCTTCAGTGTTCCAAGAGGTTTCAATTCTAAAAGTCAACCTTGATTTCGCAAAATATTCATGCTTAGATACGAGTTCCAACTTACGGGTTCGCACTCTCATTCTCAAACTAAGACCCTTATCGAGCCAGAACATACGTTAAGTAACAATGTATATAAAAGTTTATAAAAATTAATGTAGTTACAAGTGACGAAAACTTTCAAGGTTAAAATCTTCAATTTCATTCAAACTCATTAAGTTTTCTTTGAGTAAATAAAGTAATATGCTTCGTGCATACTCAAGTTGTTTTATTGCAAGAATAAGGTATAAGAGGTCTTGTGATTCCGCCAAATGTTGAGTTTAAAAGTTAGTAAATCTCTCTTCACACCTCAGGTGCAAAGTTGCCAAAATTTTAAAAATTAAAACACTTATTGTCTTCCAAAACCGTCCCAGTTTCTTGTCCAAATCATGAAAACTCAACATGTGTGAGGAGGTTAAATAAAAGAATATTTAAAAATAAATCGAAAATACAAAATTTAAACTTCATGGAAAACAAACAAGGAAGCATCGAGTAGAACACTTCCTCGCTAATTCTCATTGGATCTCAAAGTCACACATCACATAATAACAAATAGAGCTTAAGAAGGGCATCTCTTAACCATCCATCAATTGGTTCACTGGAAATTTAATATCTCCCCGGTCTAAGATTTCTTAAGTACTAGCCACAATAGAGACTCTCAATTCAATACCAACCACAATTAGGAAGGGGTTACAGTTATTAATATTCTTAAGAAGATCTCTTACTAGCACACATCCAGAATTATAGTCTTAGTTTTTCCATATCAGTTTCTATCAGTTTCCATTTCTCTCGTCCAATCATTGTGTACCAAGCTCATCTTTTCAGTCAAGAGACACTCTAGCACCACAGGCCGGTATCCTAAACAATTTTAAGCCTAGGATACACTACAGAGATCGACAACCTAGGGCTCTGATACCACCTGTAACAGCCCCACCTCCCCCTAAGGCTAACCAGAGGGGTTAGCGGGCTGTCTGCCCAGCTCTCGCCAGGACTCAAGCATTCAAATCAATTCTAACTTAAACGTGCAAATCTTCTCCAATTAATAAAACATTAATACCAAAACGGAGAACAACATTTAAACTTAAAATTTACAACCATCCAATTCATTATAATCCTCGAGCCAAAGCTCGCATTACATCCATAATCTTAAAATACTAAACATCACAAAAATAAACACAAAGTGTCTTCGCACTTAAAACCAAAAATCCAAAAGATCAAGACGTTAGCCTTAACTACGAGATTCTCTTCACCCAAGGAAAATAAAGGAACGGTGAGCTAAAAGCTCGTGAGTTTTCAAAATTCATGCACAGTGCAATTAAAGCGGTAAAAGTGCAAGTAAATAATTAAAACACATAAATAAATACAAATAACACGAATGAGGATACTGGGCTCGAGCCAATTTCCATTATCACGAGCAATTATAGTAGTCAACACCCGACTTTCAAACCAAGTAGACGACTCTTCACTAACCCAACCACCTTACTCCCCTACCGGGCCCACATAACTCAATATACAAGAACAGAATTACTCAAGGCACACGGCCAAGAGTAAGTACATTTCATGTTTTTTCATTTCCCCAAGTTCAACACATGCAAAAATCAAGTTTCCGACTCTACAAAAAGGGAGCAATAAAGTATACTCGCCTTTGAGTGAGCGGTCCATTAAAAATCTAAATTTCACATTTCAAGCAATTAACAGGTCAAGAAGCACGTAGATATGCATCAAGCGCTTCAACCAAAGCGCTTAACATGCATTGAAAACTCACCGACAAAGTAGGTCTCGAATTGAAGTTTGATCACTCAGAAATCAGCACTTTGACCTAAAATGATTAAAAGAGATCAAAATGAGTTTTCTTTACTCAATGGCGTTTAAAGCTTAAAAGTCAAAGTTCGACGATTTTTCTAATTGAGCTGAAAACTTTGAAAAATCATAACTCAAGTTTTACAAGTCGGAATTCTGCTCATTTGGTACCGTTGGAAACCTCTTTAAAAGCTATAAAACTTTTCATAAGACATCAAATTGAAATTATGGACGAAATTCGCCCAGATTTCAGTTGAACATTCAGCTACAGTAAGTCAACAGTATCCGTCAGGCTGGTTATCCAGCACATTTTGAAAATAAAATTACAGAAAATTAATTAACCTCTGAAATTTATACACAATATAGTCCTACATATGAAGTTTCAACAGCCACTGACGGAACTCAATTACGACATCCGAGCATGAAATTACAACAGTGCAAACAGAGGTCACCAAATTCTGCATTTCTGGTTTTCGAAAATACAGGGCAGCTTTCAAGTGGTTATTTGAGTGACGAATTCAAGTCCAAAAATTGTCAAATTTGGTACACTAACACTTCCATATATCAACTAGATTCACACCAAATTTCAACTTAAAATACCACCGGGAAGGCAGTTTTTTATGCGCCTCAATTTCGTCCAACCCATGCATTCAAATCTGGAAAATTTTCTCCCTCACTTGTTCATCTAGTTCATGCCTCAATTCACTTCCAATTTGCCTAATTTTCGAAACTAAGCTAGTATTGAACTTCCTAAGCCTATTTATGATAAAAAATGGTCACATCTTTTGGCAAGAATTTCACAAAACAAAGCCTCAAAATTCGGACAGCATTTCCCTCAAATTTCCAGCTTCCACAATGCAACTTAATCCACCACATAACATCAACTCTTGAAGAACTCTTTGTGGGACAAAATAGCAGCTTAACACTCATCACTTAAACATCAAATTCAGCTTCTTGGCTAGCCAAAAATGCAGCCACAAAAATCAAGGGAAAAACAGAAAATTCAAGCCCTAATCTCTCACTCTCTTGGCCGAATTTCCTTGGGGTTATTTCTTCAAATTTTTCAGCATCAACTCAAACATTAAGCATATATATAGCACCATTTAATCATCTAGCAAGCATTTGCACATATGTAGTGGGATTTCAAGAGCCCACAAAAATTTCCATAATCATCAAAATACTCAAAAATGAGGCTCAACACTCCACACCACATGATCATCACTAATTACAAGTTCTATGAACATCTCAGTAACCCCATTTCCTAATTATCATGCTTGGGATTTAAAGAACTTGGACAAGAAGGAAATTAAGAGAATGATACCTTTCTTAGGTTAGCAAGACTTCAAGGAAAGAAATGCAAGATGAAGCCCACAATATCCTCTTCCTTAGCTAAGCTTTTCTTGGTGCTAATTTGGTTGAGTTTTATGGATGAAATGGAAGGAATTTTGACCTAAAATAAGAGGAAGAAGGAAGAATGAGTTCGGGTGAGAAGAGAGGAGAAATGGAGCAATTTTGGTGCAATTTTTTTCTTGAGGAATTAATGGGAAAAAGGGAAGACAAGACATGAGTCTTGTCTTACCCCAAAAGTCAAAGTTGGCATAGTGATCTTAATTAGCCATTTGGAGGGAAAATTAAGGACTTAATTGTTCTTGAAATTAAGGCTAATTTTCGCTAGGAAGGGGAAGGAAGAATAGGAAAATTTTCAGAGAGCTAGGAAAAATCGGTTGGAAGAAATAATTAGTTGAAATTCTAAGCTTAGCGAGGTTAATCCAAACCCTAATTAAAAATTTTAAAACCCTAATTAATCACCTTCAATGTCCCAAATCCAGTCATTTAATCACACTTCCAACTTATCCGTGCTCATTCCTACTTATCTCCACTATTATACTCTCAGTCCGAATTTACCTCGAAAAACGTGCCATTGACATTTTTCCACTAATAAATGCTACGAAACGTAATTTACAGGTAAATAGAGTTAAAATCAAGTGAGGCGTTATAAATGAGGATAAAATCAAATATCACAAGATAATTAAAGATTTAATTATATGAATAAATAAATTTTCAAATTTTTGAAATTAAAATTAATTAAATTTTTTTTTTTCAAAATTCGAGGCCGTTACACCCCCTATCTATTGGACGTCCAGTACTTAAAATTGAGTGTTCGATGGAGGTTCGTCTGAGAGTTTTCAACCTTTATCGAACATCCGGTACAAGTTATCGAGCGTCCGGCAGAGTTGAGTTTCCTTTGCATCTTTTTGATTGAGTCTTTCATTGTCACCATTTGTACCAATGATCTGAGCTGTCGTATTTCTCAATTGGAAAACATTAGTTTGAATTATCCAATTATTTTGTAATTATCAAAATCCGAGATCAAGATTTACACCATGACTAAGTTCAACATCAATCTTGTTCTTCACTTTATTCACTGTTCCCCAATGAATCCTTGACAGAATTTGAAGAATGATTGGGACTTGACTTGAACTTTAAACACGAAAACTTGACACTCATATTAGTGACTTTCATTTTTAGATGTAGGGACAATTATATCTAAAGTCTTATGCTAAATGAAAAACAAACTACTCATCCGAAAAGGTTACAAATTTTTGTTAGATCAAATAATCATTCATCTAATCATTCATCTAAATCCAATAGGACATTTGATGCTCAACCTATTGCGTACAAATAAACTCGAGAGTGTTCAAAGTATAAATGAGGAGTGACAGTTCATGTGTATGTGTGTGTGTGTATATATATTATATCATAAATTGCTTTCTAGACAAATTAATATGAATTTAAAGGTGTTTATGCTAAGTTATAGGTTCAACCTAGTTAAGAAAGTTCTATCACATATAAGCATTAGAATACACTACTTTATCAAAAGATATTGGAGCAGTGGATTCTAATACTACATTCAACACATTACAGGCTAATAAACCTATCATAATGTGTGAGGACCCGAAAATTTATTTTATTTGACCTACTTATTTAATATTTTTGTTTAAATTTTAACATCGACTTTAACACAACATAATGTTAATTCTAATCATTATTGTTTACCAAAGTGTTTATATGGTTTGTGTTACTTCACAAAATGTTTTGTTTTAGCTATTTTGTTTTACAAGTCTAAAAACCCTAATTTGAAATTTAAACCCTAGTTTGCTTTGAAAATCCTAAATTTCGACAAAACCCTAATTTGTTTGCACACTAAACCTTTAATGTACTAACCCTAATATATTTTCTTGAAACCCTAATTATATGTACAAATCAAACGTTTGTTATTTCATGAATTTTCAATGTGAATTTGTACGCGCACGAGAGTTATTAGGGTAATTGGGTGATTAGTGGCCTAAGCAAGTGTGATTAAGCTTTGATAGGCTAGGTTAAATTGAGTACCTATGGACTAATTTGATAGGAAAAGAAATCATGTGGGTAAGAGTGGAAAATGACCTAAGTTGTTAGGTTGCTTTGCATGAGAATTTTGACCAAATTTTGACCAAGACTAAAATATCTTTATGGTCTTATCCTTTAGCTATTTTATAGCTCAAGTGAGCCGGCCAAAGCAGGAAAAAAAGGGAAGGAAAAACGTGAAAAAAAAGAAGGAAAAGAAGAGAGGAAAAGAGAGGAAAAAAAGAAGAAAAGCTTGGAGGATTTTTGCAAGTTTCAACCATCCAATCTTGAAGTTGAGCTAGGAGGATAAGAAGGCTAACTTGGGGCTTGTAATTTCATCAAGAACATAAGCCAAGAAGGTATTTTCCCTTTTCTATATAAGCTGGAATTTGGTTGAAGTTGATGAAAATGATGGATTTTGTTCTTGTTTTGGGTTCATTCATGGCCACTGATAGCTTTTGAGATGATTCTACGGATTGGTTTGGTTAATTTCGATGTATTTATGCCTAGCCATGAATTTGAGTTAGGGTTAGGGTTAGGGTTAGGGTTCTTAATTTCAAGCTTTGATGTTGGAAGTAATGCTTGTGATTGATGGTTAGGTGCAATTAATGCTTGTTCTTAGCTTAACTTGTGAAATTATGGTGAAAATTTGGATGATTTGCATGCTTCAAGTTTCGGCCAGCTTGAGCAATTTTAGGGTTCTTGGTTTAATGTTCCATAATTGTTTCTATTAGTGTGTAAATGAGTGTTTAAGGTATGCATTGATTGTTGTATAAAGTGTAGTTGCTAGTTTGGTTGATAGAATGTTAATGAGATGATTGAAACCCTAGTGAGGAGTTGATGACCTTGGACCTAATGAGGTGCTTTGCTCACTTCATTGAATGGTTGTTAATCCCTTAGTAGTGCTTTGGTGCACATTGAAGAAACATGCATGAGCCTTGGTTAAATTGGTAGCATTTTGGTGTGGTTATGAGCGAGAGATAGACAGGAGATTTATGCTTTTCGAATATGAGATTGGGGTGTTTGAAAATCTGCATTTGCATGTTAATATTACTCTCGAGTCATTTGAAATGCATATGCGTGAGTTGCATTTGTTGAGCGCGAAAACAGGAAAACAAGGATGACTGGACAGCCACTTTGGTTCCATTTTTCGTATTGATCCTTTGTGATTTGGCTTTTGGCCAAAGAACAAAAGTTATAGCCCTTTGTTCTAGCTTTCCAACGCATCTGGAATTTCTTGATTTTGATTTGTGAGCACTGAGTTATGATTGTTTGAATCTAGCCTGTTGGAAATTCTGATGTGAAAATTTCTGGAACTGTTTCCGCACTTTTGACCTAGAAAGAGTGAATCTGGGTAAAAATGGCCTTCAAGAAAGTTATAGCTTGTTCTCTTAGCTTCGAAACGGAACCTCGTGCACTTCAATCCGACACTCGTACCATGAGTTATGGTCAAAATGGAAAAAGGTGTTAAATCTGCCTTTCACACCTTTTAGTGTGTGTTTTCCGTTTTCGTTCCGTTCTTGTCCGTTTTCCTTCTAACACCCATGCTGTGTTCCTTTTGCTATATTAAGTATTTATAAGCGTTTCGAGGGTTTAATTCATTGAGTATATGCTTGTCGCTATTTCACATTTGAAAATGGGTTTTCCAAACCTTTAGTTTGAGTCTAAAAGTAATTTGTTTGCACTTGCATATCTCGGGGATTCCGTGGACCCCAAAGAACGTGTTTGGTCCCTCTAAATTTTCTCGCTTGCTCTCAACTGTTGGTGAGTGTTCAAGTGCTTTGTTACTGAATACTTGGTTTGGTGAACTCGCTTGAAAAGCATGTTTGTTTGACTTGGTGGCGTGTACTTTATCACCACCCTTGCTTTGCATTTGCTTGAGTTGAAGTCGCTAAATGCTCGTGACTTGTACTTGTTCTTGACTTGATAAGACCAAACGGTTGTATGTACCACACTCGAGTGAGTGGAGGTGCCTCCCGCTTTGGTCGGGTTCTAGTTAAGTCGATTGGAGCGTAGTCTCGTCGACTCATTTACCGCGGTAGTATGTACCACGCCTATGGAGCTGGGAGGTGCCGCCATCCCGACTTGGTTTGATGTTAATTCCCCAAGCGGTATGTACCACGCCTATGGAGCGGAGGTACCGCCATCACGACTTGGTTTGATGTTAATACTATTTTGACGAAGCGGCAGTGAGGTGTAAGTAGACTGAGAGTAAAGTGATTTCTACGGTCAGTGAGATAGTGGTTGACGGAATGTCAACATTCCTGCTGAAACTACGGTTTGGGACCGGACCGAAGCTGGATGTGGAAATTGGCGTAAGGGATGGAACGGCAATCAGATCCTTTATCGCGATTACTTTATATTGTCTTGTATGATTTCCAAGTTTTCTACTGTTATTGGTTGTCAAGAATTGTTATCGCTTTCACCTGCTTGTGCATGCATTCTTGACCTCACTGGGCTTTGCTCACCCCATAAGCTTTGTTTTCCTTAATGTGTCTAGAAGTAAAGAATCGAGGAACCTAGTACCCTTGTTGATTTCCTTAGTACTTTTGTAGGATTTCCTCTTTATATAAGATTGAAGTTAATGAATGATTTTGACGGTTTATAGTATTTTGGAGTTGTTATCAAGGTCTCCTGGATGGAATGTTGGGGGTATGTATTTTGTGAGAATTTGTCGGCATTTTAAATACTTTTAACGATGGTTCCTTAAATGAATGTTTGAGTCCTGGCGAGAGCTGGGCAGGCGGTCCGCTTACCCCTCTGGTTCGCCTTAGGGGAAGTGGGGCCATCACATAATGTTCTATGGCAAAAACAATAGCATCCATTGTTTTATCCAAATATCTTTTCTCGCATAGCCAATGCCCAGTCTGCTGTCTAAAGCCTATAATTTAGACTATCTAAAATGTAAATGAGCAATGATTATTCATATTTGGATGCCAATGCCAATGCTTATTTTATTTCTTGTGCACAGTTGCAGCCCACCAACTGGCAACATCATTTTTGCTTTCCAAAACATCGGTTAGATAAAAGAATGAGAACTGAGACATAATCAGCATTAGAACTTGGATGTCCCCATGTTCTAATGAAGAACCAAAGATATTTTATTGTGTTTGTACATTAAAAACAAAAAAGTACTACATAAATTGAAGCGATTCTTATCATTTTTGGAGTTAAATGGCATTAACATTTCTAGTACACAAATCAGTACCATGGATGACGTCATAAAGTTACACATTTCTGAAAAGCTACTGCTCTACTATGTCTTCTACATTTTTGGGATTTCTACATTGAACTAAAGAGATGCTTTACATGGAATTAACTGATTATGTAATCAAGGAGAACGAACGCATAGAGAGCTCTAACACTTAGAACAAATAGCTTAAAATTATGAGCGTAGCATGGAGGAACAGTTGAAATGAAAGCTAATAGGCTGACAAAATGTTGGAAGACATACCTGCCAATAAAAGTACCACCTTCAAAATGCTAAGCACACACAAGCCCTCTCCTAGCACGAAGATTATACAACTATAGCAGGGAGAGGAAAAACAAAGGATAAATATCAATAGAAATGAAGCAATGAAGGGCCAAAAAAAGGCAAAAAATAAAGAATAAAGCATCATACTCTTTCGTTTTAACATGGCCTAATGACTATTAATATAGACACAACAAATTTACTTCTTCAGTAAGTTCTTCCTTGCTAATTTCTCAGTCCCTTTCTCTCTGCCTTCTCTTTTTTCTTTTTATTTTTTTTGTCTTTACCTACCATTTTTCTAATTTTTTGTGCTCCTGGAAATTATGTCAAGCAAGAATCTAGTTTAATTTCTTTTTATTGCAATATGTTCTGCTCTCCATTTCTTCCCTTGGATTATGTCACAGCTAAATATGATAAAATTTCTAAGACCTCTAATAAACATATGAAAAATCACCGCTTTTCCTTTTCTTTGTTGACAAATATCAATTTTAAGTAGTCGAACAATTAATATAAATCATGT
Source organism: Gardenia jasminoides (assembly GCA_013103745.1). Lineage (NCBI taxonomy): Eukaryota > Viridiplantae > Streptophyta > Magnoliopsida > Gentianales > Rubiaceae > Gardenia > Gardenia jasminoides. The sequence continues at coordinate 20,093,247 of CM023097.1, read as the reverse complement.
AAGACAAACATGTGGATGAAATATAGGAATTCGATCAATTTTGAATTGTTCATTAGACTTTGAAACTCTAACTTTTCATTCAACCAACCATAATTTGCTCATAAAGCCTTCCTCATGTTCCTAGAATTAATAACTAAACTAAGCGTTTAATCTGGCTTTAATGGCTTAGGCTTAGGCAAGAAGGGAGGTTGTGGCTTGGTGGTTTAGTATAGAGTAATGCTTTGGTCAAGTTTATAAATGCATAAAATGTTTATGATATCTATGAAAAAACTAATTCATTTTTTATTCTAATAAAGCATCAAAAATAGCTTAAGCACTTAAAGTAATCAAGTGGCTTTGCTTTACAATCACATATGAGTTGAGCTACCTATGAGAAGTACAACAACAATTTGTTTAGATTGCAATCCCAGCTTGTGACGACCCCACCTATTCCTAAGGCGAACCAAAGGGTTTGGCAGATCGCCTACGCATCTCTCGTCAGGACTAACTAACAAATCCTGAGACTAGTAGCTATGACCTTGAAAAGTAAAATAACTTCCCAATTCACATAGCAAGTTATAATTACATAATATTGACTGTCAAATGACTTCAAGTGTCTTACACACCTTAAGTTTACAAAAGTTAAGTATTAAACTAGAAAGTGCTCAGTAGTACAATTGATACAAGGTTCTACACAAAACCTAAGTTGACTAGCATCACGTTTTCACGACCTCGACCCTGCTAAGGAAAACAAATTTCATAGAGCGAGCTTTCACTCAGTGAGGTTCTAAACAAAACACACAAACAACTGAATATAAAAGCAACATCCAAATAGAGAAATTTTCACATAGAACAATGCAATTAGTAGTACATGAGCATTTTATAAAAGCGAGCATTCCAAGTGAAAGGATACGGTACTGGTACAGGTTGTAAAGGTGATTCCTGTCCACATTTGGATGTAGCACCTCCACCTGTCCAGTATTTCAATATCACATGCCAATACTCTGAGCTCTTAGGTCGGTACCATTATCCGTTGACACTCCATCAACTGCATAAACGTAACCACTATGCATTGTCATTCACCACTTCATGCCATCTCCGTCCACCAATCACCCACACTGGGCCCGAACGCCAAAATAAAAAATGGAAATACTCGAGTATACGCAAGTCAAGTTCAATTCGATAAACAAGTGCCCATGGATCGTCAGTCTACTCGACCAATCCCTTGCCGGCTCGATTCAATCAACTGGCCAATGGGTTTTGGCTTTCCCAAGATCTCAAGATGGTTGATGGGATAACGACCCAATCGAATTTCAAATCAAGCACATAAATAACACATCACTTGTAGCAATGCATAAGTATCACGATAGTCCAGAAAGTAAAGTCGAATGCGATAAAATACACACTCGATGCATGTCACATTCAACGATAAACAAGAACATATTCATAGTATTGCATTTACATACAAACGTGACAACACCATTAGAATACTCACCACACACAGTCAAATTTACAGATTCGCTTCGTGTTCACCTCCGCTCTTACTTTCGAACCCTGAGACCATATATATGCATAGTGTCAAAGCTTGATAGGCAAACAACACACGCACAATTCAAATGTGTATGAAAGAAAAGAATTCCAACTAGCAGTCCTGCCATCCTTTAGTATTCTGCCCATAACTATTGACACGCTTATCTGATTGGAATGGTTTTTATACAATTTTGAAGATTAAACATAGATCTACATTTCTTATGCAGACATCAAAAGCCAAACCATACGTTTTCTTAGTCAAAAATTGCAATCTCAGAACTGCTGGAAACTGTTAAGGCTAAAACAGAGTATCTGGGTAGTCAGGGGTATTTTGTCTTTTCGCATGCTACAGTGCTCCGATTGATCTAAAATTTTACAGGTGGAAACTTAACTGAAATGTCTACAATTTCATGTTTTGTGCAAAAACTAATTCAGCTTACAACATAAAGAAATTCGTGGTCCATTTAGCCTAAAATAAAGTTGTCAAAGGAGAATTCCAGCAATAGATAGTTAGAAAAGTTCACTTTTCTCCTCCTAAGCCTCATGAGTTTATTCAAGCCAAACATATATGTAAGGTTTAGGATTTGGCCAGGTGTATGGACCAATCCTTTGTCAGAATTACACCTTTAAAATTTAAAAAAAGTAAAGCCATAATCTCTTCCTAAATTCTAGCCATCAAAACAGAAATTTCTAACATAATTATCTCAAGTTTTTCCTTCAAAACATCAAACCCTAGACTTGTATTTATGTGAAAACTTTACTAGAAAGTATACCACACATCAAATGACCTAAAACATGAATAATCATGAATCTTGGCAAGAAGGGAAACATCACAATGGTACATGCTTATAAAGTTTAACACAAACCACCATATCATGCTTAGATTCAACACTAGACTTAATAAACAAGTAAAATTCTCTACTAATCCTCTTGTAACTCTTAACTAACATAAAATACACACAAGTAAAGTGTTAACTTAAGTAAATATCTACCTTTCCCACAAGACCTAGGGTTACAACCACTAAGGATTGCCCAAATCTAAGCTTGATCAAGGAATATTGATGTAGGAGGTAAAGGTGCAATGCAATTTGAATCAAGGTTTCTAGCCTAAAATTGAGTGATTTCTTCCTCCCTTTTTCCTCTCTTGAAAGTCGGCCAAGGTGAAGACATGAAGTTGAAGATTTGTGTTAGAAATGAAGCTTTAAAAGTTGGGAGAAATTAGTCAACTTTTACTATTGGAACAAGTGGCCATTTTTCATTCCATTTCATCTCATGACTCACTACTTGAGTCACCACCTACTCATCTAGGTTTCATGAATCATCACTACTAGATCTTTCTCCTAAATTCTATTTTACATAAAACTCTCTCTTTGTTTTATCAAAATACTCTACAACCCACAACTTATTAGAATTGTGGTAATCTACTAGGAAATTTTAACCTATCAACTCGTAGAGAATTACTTGTGAAAGAAATAAACCAAGCAATGCATGCAAGTTAATTTGGATAGTAGGAAACAACTAAAATTTTGGGCCTCACACCTTCTTCCTCTTAAAAGAATTTCATTCTCAAAATTATTACCTGGTCTAGCAAATAGGTCCGGATATTTTCTTCATATTTCCTTCTCTAACTCCCAAGTTGCTTCTTCAATTCCATGGTTTCTCCATAAAACTTTCACCAAGGAAATTTGTTTATGCCTTAATTCCTTTACCTTTTGGTCTAGGAGTCGCACGGGCTATTCCTCATAAGTTAATGACTCATCAATCTCAATGTCCTCTGATTGAAGTACATGAGTTGGATCAGGGTGGTATTTTTTATGTAAGGATACATGGAAGACATCATGAATTTTGGACAGGCTCATAGGTAACTCGAATCGATAAGCTATATTCCTTACACGTTGGAGGATTTTGAAGGGCCCTATATACCTTGGTTTATGTTTCTTCTCCTTTCCTATTGTAATTTTTGCCTTCAGTGGGGTGACTTTAAGAAATACCCTGTCTCCAACCTCAAATTCCAAATCCTTTCTTCACTTATCCACATAACTTTTTTGCCGACTTTGGGTTGTTTGAAGTCTTTGGCGTATTAACTTCACGTTTTCATGTGCTTCCTCAATCCAGGGTATTGTTGTTGGTTCTAAGATTTTTCTTTCCCCTACCTCATCCCAATAAACTGGTGATCGGCACTTCCTTCCATAAAGAGCTTCATACGGTGCCATTTGTATAGATGAATGGTAGCTATTATTGTAAGTAAATTCAACTAATGTTGAGTATTAGGTCCAACTCCCTCCAAAATCCATAATACATGACATTAACATGTCCTCAAGAATTTGAATGGTTCTTTCCGATTGCCCATCTGTTTGAGGGTGATATGTAGTATTAAAGTTCAACTTAGTTCTTAAAACTTTTTGCATTTTTTGCCAAAATCGGGATACAAATTGGGGGTCTCTGTCCAATACTATACTCATTGGTACCCCATGTAATCTCACAATCTCATCCATGTAAAGTTTAGCTAATTTTTCCAAGGGATAATTCATGTTGATTGGCAAGAAATGTGCTGATTTAGTCAATCGGTCAACTATTATCCAAATACCATCATGACCTTTTTGGGTTCGTGACAATCCTGACACAAAATCGATCATAATATTTTCTAATTTCCATTCAGGTATTTCTAAAGGTTGCAGCAACCCCAAATGTTTCTGATGTTCAGCTTTAATTTGTTGACAAGTGAGACAAGTTTGAACAAATTGAACAATTTCTTTCTTCGTATTATCCCACCAATAAAGTCACTTTAGATCTTGATACATACAGAATGTACTGTATATTTGGAGCAGTGAGTTTCTTCCAAAATTTCCTTTTTCAGTTCTTCATTTTTGGGTTCAGCTATTCTTTCCTGAAACTTTAGTATTCTATTGGGTCCTAAATTAAAATTTGCCAATTCTTCATTCTTCATCTTCTCTAGCCATTTTTGCACCATAGGATCCTTCTCTTGCATTTCCTTAATTTGGTCCAATAGTGTAGGCTTTATAATGATATTCCCAAAAATCACCTTTTGTTGCTTAAGGTGGGGGTTCGATTCACTGATTTCTTCTAACAAATGCCATTCCTTAATCATTAATCCTACTATTTGAGCCTTTTCACTGAGAGCATCTACTACCATATTGGCATTTCCTGGGTGGTAATTGATGGTACAATCATAATCCTCCAGAAACTCCAACCATTGACGCTACCTCAAATTCAACTCTTTTTGAGAAAATAGATACTAAACACTCTTATGGTCAGTGTATATTTCAAATACTACCCTATATACATAATGTCTCCATTTCTTTAATGCAAAAATTATAGCAGCTCATTCTAGATCATGTGTCGGGTAACATTGCTCATGGGGTTTCAATTTGCGAGAGGCATATGCAATGACATTCCCATCTTGTATTAATATACACCCTAATTCTTCTTTTGAAGCATCAGTATATACGGTGAATCCATCCTTTCCATTAGGTAAAGTTAAGACCGGTGCCATTGTCAACCGCTTCTTTAGCTCTTGAAAGCTAACCTCGCAGTTAGTATTCTAAATAAATTGGCCATGTTTTTTAGTCAATTCAGTTAAAGTTCCTGTAATTCGTGAGAAATCCTTGATGAACCGATGGTAGTACCCAACTAGACCCAAGAAGCCACAGACTTTGGTAGGATTCTCTGGTTGTTTCCACTTGGCAAGAGGGAGATCACATGATCTAATAAGGATACTTTTTCCAACCAAAATTCACACTTACTGAATTTAGCATATAGCTGATGTGCTCTTAAGGTTTGTAATACTATCCTCAGATGTTGTTCATGTTCTTCTAGAGTCTTAGAGTAAACCAAAATATCATCAATAAACACTACTACGAACAGATCCAGGTAAGGCTTAAACACTCGATACATTAAGTCCATTAATGCTGCTGGAGCATTAGTCAGTCAAAAAGACATTACTACAAACTCAAAGTGACCACATTTAGAGTTAAAAGTAGTTTTTGGTACATCTTCTTTCTTAATTCTCAATTGGTAATACCCTTGTCTAAGATCCAATTTAGAAAATACAACAGCAGTTGATCGAACAATTCATCAATATGTGGCAAAGGATATTTATTCTTAATTGTGACATTATTTAAGCCCCAATAATCTATACACATTCTCAGGCTCCCATCTTTCTTTTTGACAAATAGTACTGGAACTCCCCACGACGACTCACTTTCTTATATAAATTCTCGTTCGAACAAATTCTGTAATTGCAACTTCAATTCCTTCAATTCAGCAGGTGCCATTTGATAAGGACTTTTGAAAATTGGTATCGTTTTAGGAGTCAAATCAATCTTAAATTCTATCTCTCTATCAGGTGGCAAAAATATCAACTTATTAGGAAAAACATCTGGACATTCCTTACTACTGGTACATCTTCCAATTTCACCTTATCTATAGGAGGATTTATTAGAAAAGCCAAGTACCCATGTGTTCCCTTATTTAACAATTTCCTAACCCACAATCCAGAGACAAGAGCAGATGAGGCCAATTTATCATTTATATCTAATTTTATAGTTGGCTCTCCTAGTACACAAAACTCAACTACTTTTGTTCTACAATTTAACTGGGCATGATGTTTGGCTAATCAATCCATTCCTATAATAACATCATACCCCTTTATTGCCAAATTTATTAGGTCTATCAACAATCTCCATTTTCCAACCCAAATCTCACAGTTTCTATATATCGTATTAGTAATTAAACATTGATCACTAGTGGGTGTCTTAACTTCTAAATCATATGACAGCCTATCTGGTTTCATGTCAATACTACTTATGAAATTGGGATTTACAAAGGAATGGGTTGCTCTAGGGTCTATTAAAATCTTAGCTAAGCGATGGAAAATAGGGATCGTACCTTCTACAACTTCAGATGAGTTAGGAACTTGTTGCTGGTCTAACGCATAAACCCTAGCTGGCACGCTTGGCATATTTTCCTTTATATTCATCTGCCTAGTAGTTGACCTGTTTGATCGCTGAGCACTGCTTTCTTCCTGAAGCATACTTGGGCAGTTGGCAATTTGATGCTCAGTACTTCCACAGCAAAGACATTTTCTTGCCTTTCTCCAACATTCATTCTCAGTGTGATTCGATTTCCCACAATATCCACACATTAACCATGAGACGGCTACCTGATCCCTTTGTGGGACACCCTTTTGCTGTCCTCGTCCGGCCTGCGCTCCCTTCACTGAAGCTCCCTTTGATGATCCGGCATTCTTACCTCACCCATTCCTCTCCCTATCTTGGCAGGTGGTATGTTTTTAACAAGTTGGTTAGGGTTACTACCCATCATACTTCTTTTTCTGGTCTGGAAGGCTTTTACTTGAGATCTTAAATTTTCAATTCTCTGAACCTTCTCAAGAGCTTCCGTAAAAGTATTTATTTGTGATGTTGCCAAAGCTTCCTGGATTTCTATATTCAATCCCTATACGAATCGTCTAATCCTCTTCTATTCCGTCGCTACCAAATCAGGTGCAAACTTAGATAGTTTAGCAAATTGTGCTTCATATTCAGCAACACTTAGAGCTCCCTGGTCTATCTTTATAAAATCATCCTCTCTTTTCTCTTGAATCAAAGGTGGAAGAAATTCTCACTAAACTCTCTAGTGAAATTTACTCAGGTCCATGGAGTTCACTCTCTTTTCCATTTAGTATTTATTACATTCCAAATTGGAAGATAGCAAAGGCTACCTGTCTCTCCTCTGGATAGGTTAAAGCAAAAAAAATATTAATAATCTTTTCCAGCCAGTTCTCCGCCACGTCCAGATCAGGTCCTCCCAAAAACATAGGCAGAGAAAATTTTTGGAATCGTTCTAGGGCTCTATCCCCTCTTTTCTCCAAATTCCTAGGTTGATTCATAGATGCCTGACCCTATTGGTCCACTATACGTGCTAAAAGATTAGGCATTCAGTTTATGGCTGTAGCAATTTGGTCCCCTGCTTCGGCCCTAGGTTCACGATTTCACTTAACAAAAGTCAGTTCACAAAACATTACAAAAGGAGGATAAACAAGACCATGACAAAATACACACATAGTAAGAGTTCTTAACAAAAGCACAAAAGCATATGGACAAACTTTATCTAACTATTTCTCCATTTTTCAAAAGATACAACATCGAATGAATACTAGCCTAGTCCGTGACAGAGCCAGCGGACTCATTCCCTTGTCTTCCATGTTAACATCAACTACTTCCTTGATCAGGGTCCCACATTCAGCTAGAATACCTTCTGCCTTATCTCTTACTTCCCTCACTATCTTGACAATGCGTTCATTAGCCTCTTGCACCTATTCACGAAAAGCGTTGGTTCATTCTTGCTCTTCTATAATTCCGTCCTGAAGTTCTTGAATTCTATCTCGTTGCATCAACATGATAGCCATTCTTTTTTCTAATTCAGCGTGAGCCCTAATAGTGGCATTAGCCAACCTTCGTCTCTCATCTGCCACTGCTAAAACCACATGGTCAAGATAAGAATAGGTCCTCCAATAGTTGCAATGCTGAATTGGTCCCCCTGGACGCTCTTGATATTGGATCACTTGACGTGGTCTAGAAGGACTCTCGTTCCCATTATACCCACCTTCATTACCGCTATGCCCACCTTCCATCTCCTACATGACAATTCACAATTAGAAATTTTAATATATCATACACAAGCACATATCACATAGCAAGATTCATACACCTACCATTCCACTTTACCACGCTTAGGCTATCACTATTACAAGACTTTCAATCTACCTAATTCAGTTCCAAACCTAGGCTCTCATACCAACTATGATGACCCCACCTTCTCCTAAGGCGAACCAAAGGGTTTGGTGGATCACCTGTCCAACTCTCATCAGGACTAACTAACAAATCCTGAGAGTAGTAGCTATGACCTTGAAAAGTAAAATAACTCCCCAATTCACATAGCAAGTTATAATTACATAATATCGACTGTCAAATAACTTCAAGTGTCTTACACACCTTAAGTTTACAAAAGTTAAGTATTAAACTAGAAAGTGCTCAGTAGTACAGTTGGGTTCTACATAAAACCTAAGTTGACTAGCATCACATCTCCACGATCCCAACCCTACTAAGGAAAACAAATTTCATAGAGTGAGCTTTCGCCCAGTAAGGTTCTAAACAAAACACACAAGCAATTGGATATAAAAGCGACATCCACATAGAGAAATTTTCACATAGAACAATGCAATTAGTAGTCAAGTAAGTACATGAGCATTTTATAAAAGAGAGCATTCCAAGTGAAAGGATACGGTGCTGGTACAGGTTGTAAAGGTGATTCCTGTCCACATTTGGATGTAGCACCTCCACCTGTCCAGTATTTGTGACGACCCACCTTTCCCTAAGGCGTATCCTAGGGTATCAGTAAGCGCTTGCCTAGCTCTCGCCAGGACTCACTCACTCAAACATCACATGACTTATCAAACTAAAAATCTAAACACAATACAAATCGAATAATAACTTACAAACCCATAACTTCAAATTACAAACTTTGAATACATAAATCCTCCATCCATACAATTAGGTTCCATATTACAAAAGCTTTCAATAACCATAACCCAAAGTTCTCAAAATATTTAACATCAGTAAACCCCTAACTCTAAAGGTTGGTTTCTCCACTTGGGTACTCATTTCTTTAACCACATTCCAAATTTATAATTCAAATCTCCCAAGACAAACACAAAAGTAAACCTCGAGACTAACGGTGAGCACCTTCGCTTGAGTTCTCGGTCCCTGCTAAGGAAAACAAATTTGAAAGGTTGAACTAAAAAGCCCGTGAGTTCCCAAAAACATGCAAAACACATAACACATATGATTTTTCACTTCAAGATTCACACTTGGAAATAAACAAGTAAGGAAAGCCAATAATCACACAAGAGTAGGATACGAGTAGCCCTCAGGGGCTAAGGTCCTCGAAGCTGGAGCACATTCCTGGACCGGTGCACAATTCTTGTAGTTGACACTCCGTCAACTTTCATACTTACAACCAAGTAGAACACCACTTACTCCTTTCTCCACCAAAACCCCCAACCGGGCCCGCCAGCCTAACAGAAAATTTATATTTGTGTATTGTTCTACAACAGGAACAAGGCCATTTGCCAAGTCCAGAGCACACAAAATGCCACGTAGCCCAAGGTTGTTAATCTCCTCAACCTGGGTCTTCCCAACGGCTCGAGTCGATAACTTACCAAGGGGATTAAGTTAATCACGTAGCCCAAGATTGTTAAATCTCCTCGACCTGGGTCTTCCCAACGGCTCGAGTCGATAACATATCAAGGGGATTAAGATTCTCGAGAACAGGAAATACAGGACACGTCACATCACTTCATATAATTCAAAACAGGATTCATGGCATAAGACAAGAGATCCAAAGTATACTCAAAATATCATGGAAACACTTTTCCAAGTAGTACCATTCAAATGGGAGTAAGTGCGATAAAGTACACACTATTCTATTTGATGGATCAAAATCTATTTTGCACATTATTTCACATTTCAAGTTAAATACACATAGTCAAGTATCATGCATGGAAACTCACCGAAGTAGTAGGGTTCAGCTTCCACGTATGGGTCAAACTCACTGTCTTGTACACTCCCTAAAACAAGTTCAAAAACAGTAGTTGAGATTTACTTCATCTCTCAAATCACTGAAACACTTCACTCTCACTTTAGTTTCAAACTACATTTTCGGGAAAACTTTCATTTCACATGATACAATGTTCCACATAAATCCTTTAGAAATCACGCTATCAATTCAAAATAACACTCCAATCGATGTACTCATTGGCACTACAAGCACGCTTCTCTTTCACAAAATATTTAAGTGAGGTCTCTCACCTCAAAATCACTTTTGCACAACACGCTCGACATTCACTTTAGTTAAAGCTTTCATATTAACATAAAACACTTCATTCCAAGCCATTATATTCAAATTCCCCAGAATTTGGCCAAGATATAGTAAAACCCTCAAATTCAATCAAATGGCACTTTTCACTCGAATTTCATGAAAAACTTCACTTTTCACCTTTTAAATTTCAAACATTCCCTCACACACACACACACACTCACAATTTGAACAATATACATGTTTTTCTCAGAAGAAAACTCTTCGAGAACGTTCACAACATTTCAAAATCAAACATTAAAATCACCAAGCATGGGTTTGGCCATAACATACATTTTCCTTCAACTTTTCAACCACTAAAAACCCTAATTTCTAACCGTATCAATACAAGTTCACAAATAACGATCAAATTCCCAATCAGGTCCTCAAGTCCGCTACCTATAGGCCACCTCAAGTCCGCTACCTAAGTTGGGATTTCAAGAGCCCAACTTTATCTTTTCAGATGAGATCATTTCTATCAATATTAACCATAGATCTACACTAATTAACACTAATAAAGTTAGATCTACGAGTTTCAAGTCCTATACCTCCGGATCTATCAAGATCCAACAAGATCCGGCAAGATCCAACAAGATCTCTCGAGCTCTTCTTCAAGGAGGTCGCTTCCAAACTTGTTGGCTTCCAAGAGCTTCGATCCTAGCCCAAGATCTTCAAGAATTGTTGATAATTTCGTCTCCAAGTGCAAGCACAAGATCGATCTCAAGCTTAAAACAATCACTCTAGCTTTTCTTTTCTTTTCTTTTCTTTTCCTTCAAGAATTTCGGACCTCACTCTCTCTCCTCTCTCCTTGGTTCGGCTGAAATGGAGAAAAGAAATCAAACCCACAATCCATCATTCAAGTTTCATAGGATCAAGTTACTTGTGGGAAGAAAAGAAAATGGAGGATCAACCTCAAACTTACCTCTCTTTTCCTCCAAGAATTCAGACCAAAGCCCCTTCTCTCTCTCCTCTTTCTCGGCTGCAAGAAGTGAAGAAGATGATGGTGGTTGATGGTGTTTGAAGCTTCAAGAAGAATGGATCAAGAATGGAAGAAGTTTGGAAGAAAACTTTCTCTCTCTTCCTTGCTCTCTCTCTCGGCTCCTTCCTCTCTCTTCCTCTCAAAATTTCTAGCTGAAAATAGTGTCCAATGGTGCAAGAAAGTCAAGGCTTTTATGGCCTAAAAAGTGCACTTCCATATTTTAAGGGAAAAAGCCACTTTTGGGCACTTTATGTCGCGTCACGCGCGACAGTCCAACTTACACTGGTTTCTTTCATCCCGGCACTGTCTTGCCATAATAATATTTCCAAAATATCACTACATATGCTCAATTTCAAATCCAAGTCACTATTCATGCGTCGGAACAATTTTTAACGCTAATTTTGGCCAAAACCATACACCGGCAAACAATTCGTATAAAATTTTCTAAATTGAGAAATAATCACTTTAAATATATTTTCACTCATTTTTCAATAAATAAACTCAATATAAATAATATCGTGCATTTTAAAAATAAATACTGAAATTTGAGGCCCTCACAGTATTTCAATATCATATGCCAATACTCTGAGCCCTTAGGTTGGTACCATCATCATTGACACTCCGTCAACTGCATAGACGTAAACCACCATGCATTGTCGATCACCACTTCACGCCATCTCCATCCACCAATCACCCATACCAGACCGAACGCCAAAATAAAAAATGGTAATACTCAAGTATACCCAAGTCAAGTTCACTTCGATAAAACAAGTGCCCACGAATCATCGATCTACTTGACCAAGCCCTTGCCAGCTCCATTCAATCAACTAGCCAATGGGTTTTGGGGTCCCCAAGATCTCAAGATGATCGATGGGATAATGATCCAATTGACTTTCCAATCAAGCAGATAAATAACACATCACTTGTAGCAATGCATAAGTATCACGATAGTTCAGACAAGTAAAGTCGAGTGCAATAAAGTACACATTCAACGCATGTCACATTCAACGATAAACAAGTACATATTCATAGTATTGCATTTACACACAAATGTGACAATACCCTTAGAACACTCACCACACAGTCAAATTTATAGAGTTGCTTCTGCTTACCTCCGCTCTTACTTTCAAACCCTAAGACCATATATATGCATAGTGTCAAAGATTGATAGGCAAACAACATATGCACAATTCAAATGTGTATGAAAGAAAAGAATTCCAACTGGAAGTCCTGCCATCCTTTAGTATTCTAAACATAACTATTGACACACTTATCGGATTGGAATGGTTTTTATACCATGTTGAAGTTAAAACATAGATCTACATTTCTTATGAAGACATCGAATGCCAAACCATACGTTTTCTTAGTCAAAAATCGCAATCTCAGAACTGCTGGAAATTGTTAAGGCTAAAACAGAGTATCTGGGTAGTTAGGGGTATTTGTTGGCCTTGTTCCTAGGTTTTGATGATAACAAGATAAAATGATGATTTGGACTAATGTTTTTATGTGAGAATTTTGTTAGAACAGGTCCTTGATTCATTGGAAAAGAAAAGAAATCAATTCAAGATGAATTGAGAAAATGTTAACTTATCGGACACTTCTATCGGACGCACATCATTATCATCGGACGTCCGATAGAATTAAAGATGAAATCAAAGCTCTCTGGTCGCTGTCGGACGCAAAGCTATCGGACGCAGAATTATGCATCGGCCGTCCGATAAAGAACGAAGCAACCTATCGGCCGTCCGATAAAGAACGAAGCAACCTATCGGACGCTTGTGTCGGACGCACAAAACCCATCGGACGTCCGACAGACGTTGAGAAGAACCTGTCGGACACTCCTATCGGACGCATAACATTGTATCGGACGTCCGATAGGTCCAACGGCTATTTTTCAACAGCCATATTTTTGACCGTTGGAGAGGTTCTTGAGGCCATTTCTCACACTCTATAAATACCCACAAGTTCAAGAAGAATATAGACTTTTGCCTACATAAAATACAAGCTTACAAGTGAATATTTGGGTAGAAATCTTCTTTGTTTGTCGTATAGGTGTGGGGAAAGTTGGGTTTGTGAGGTTGCTCAAGTGAAGGTTGCTCTATAGGAGGCATAAAACCTTGGTGAAGGTGAGCCTATCACTTGGAGTGGTAAAACCTTGGTGAAGGTTACCTCACTTGTAAAATAGTTCTTAGTTGGTTGGTGAGCTTTCAATTGTAACTAGTTGAGGGTTTATTTGGAGAGTAGTAAAACTCCTTTGTTCAACCAAATGGTGTTTGGGGTGAGGAAGGAGTGATCCTTCACTTGTACAAGTTGATTAGCCATCATCAATTGAAGAAGCTATTTATGAATTCAACCCAAGTTTGGAAAGAAGCTTGGGAGTTTGATTGGTTTGAATTCTTTTTACTTTCTTGTTACTTTATTCTTTGTGGTTCAAGATTGTTTATATTTATCATTATTGTGGTTGTTTGAGTACTTGTTTGCTTGAACAATTTGAGTTGAATTTTTGGGTTGCATTTCGGGACCAACAGTATTTTGGTCATTTTACATGCTCCAGTGCTCCGATTGATCTAAAATTTTGCAGGTGAAAACTTGACTTAAATGTCCACAATTTCATGTTTTGTGTAAAAACTAATTCAGCTTACAACATTAAGAAATTCGGGGTCCATTGAACCTAAAATAAAATTGTCAAAGGAGAATTCCAGCAATAGATAGTTAGAAAAGTTCACTTTTCTCCTCCTAAGCCTCATGTGTTTATTTAAGCCAAACATATATGTAAGGTTTAGGATTTGGCCAGGCGTATGGATCAATCCTTTGTCAAAACTACACCTTTAAAATTTTGAAAAACAATAAAGTCATAATCTCTTCCTAAATTGCAATCATCAAAACAGAAATTTCTAACATAATTATCTCAAGTTTTTCCTTCAAAACATCAAACTCTAGACTTGTATTTACGTGAAAAATTTACTAGAACGTATACCACACATCAAATGACCTAAAACATGAATAATCATGAATCTTGGCAAGAAGGGGAAACATCACAATGGTACATGCTTATAAAGTTTAACACAAACCACCATATCATGCTTAGATTCAACACTAGACTTAATAAACAAGTAAAATTCTCTACTAATCCTCTTGTAACTCTTAACTAACATAAAATACACACAAGTAAAGTGTTAACTTAAGTAAAAATCTACCTTTTCCCGCAAGACCTAGGGTTACAACCACTAAGGAGTGCCCAAATCTAAGCTTTATCAAGGAAGATTGATGTAGGAGGTAAAGGTGCAATATGAATCAAGGTTTCTAGCCTAAAATTGAGTGATTTCTTCCTCCTTTTTTCCTCTCTTGAAAATCAGCCAAGGTGAAGACATGAAGATGAAGATTTGTGTTAGAAATGAAACTTTAAAAGTTGGGAGAAATTAGTCAATTTTTACTATTGGAACAAGTGGCCATTTTTCATTCCATTTCATCTCATGACTCACTACTTGAGTCACCACCTACTCATCTAGGTTTCATGAATCATCACTACTAGATCTTTCTCCTAAAATCCATTTTACATAAAACTCTCTTTTTCTTTTATCAAAATGCTGTACAACCCACAACTTATTAAAATTGTGGTAATCTACTAGGAAATTTTAACCTATCAGCTTGTAGAGAATTACTTGTGAAGAAATAAGCCAAGCAATGTATGCAAGTTAATTTGGATGGTAGGAAGCAAATAAAATTTCAGGCCCTCACACAGCTCACTTGTTAAGGTTGTTGATGTAGGACAAAATAGGTAAGATGTTGCCTTTCTAGAATTATCGGAAGAAAAGAAGGGTCAAGACTGTTTCGGATTGTGAACAGTAAAGTAGGAAGAAAAGAGATGAAAAGAAGGGGAAGAAGAAAGGGAAAAACTAATCAATTGAATTCAAAATTTATTTCATCAATTCTCTATTCAAGAAGTAACATAGATACATAGGTATTTATAACTAAAAACTTCCTAAAACTTCTCCTAAAATCTCTCCTATTCTAAGCTCTTTTACAAACTTTAACTAGTCTTAAAACTCTAATACTTGTAGGAAAAGTTACCTTATAATAAAAGACTTATATTCTAATAAAGGACTACAGTTACTTGCCTAATAGGGGTGACTTAAATAAAAACTCAAATTCTAAGTAACAATAAAATACTAAACAGAGAATTGAAATTAATTATGATTGACTACGACGCAGGAGGACTTTGGGAATCACCATTGACAAACTCCCTTGGACCAAAATTTCTTCTTATTTACCATGGACCCTTTAGCTTTATTCTTAGGTTTCCAAAGATATGAATATATGTCTAACCAGTTTATAGCTGCGTCACCATCTCTTCCCACTAAAAAGAATTCGAATTCAATGAGTTGGGATGGGGTCCAAGAATTCCATATCCTTGAAAGATGCATTACATAAGAAATAACCTATGGAGCTTTACTGGTCACAATTCCTTGGATGGAACAAGCTTCAAATTTAGGTCACCTTGTTGAAAAGCATAAGTATTGATATACCCACAATGCTACACCTTCGGTCAAAAAGCCAAGACCCAACAAAAGATGACAAACTTTCGTTGGTAGCACATCACAATCAACATTTTCAATCAATCCACCAATTGAATAGGTCACCAGACACTTCTCACCTTGATATTGGTATTATTAACCTAAGAAGCTTGTAGGGATTAGGATGAGGCATAGTTGTCAAGCCTAGCTTGCAAATAGCATCGTCAGATATGACAGTGTTGTAGATTCCAGGGTCAATAATCATAGTGCATAAGGCTCCATTACATCTTACTCTAGTGTGAAAAATACTAAACCGAAGTTTTTCCATTGTAAATTCGTACAGAGCAATCAACGAATTCCGGTGACATAGTGCCTATCATTGAGAGCAGAGCACTCAATCGGGGCTAAGTAACATATGGGAGGTAAAGGCTACATAACCAAGAATCTTGAAGGGAACTTAGCAAGAACGGCAATCTTTAGTCTCATCACTCTTACGAGTACTAAGAAGAGGGTGTAAAACCAATAAGGCTATTCATAATCACCAATTTCTTGTTTATCTTCATCAGCCTCTTCAGCTTCAAGAAGAATTGTGACAGTCCCACCTTCTCCTAAGGCAATCCAAAAAGGTTTAGCGGGCCGCCTGCCCAACTCTCGCCGGGACTTATTACCATCCTCAATCAAACCTCAGTTCCAACCTTTTCATAATGACAATAAAACTCCAATAATTACATCCAAGTACTTCCAAATAATCACATAACCACAAATCTTACAATTAAACTCCAATACTTACAATTCCAAATATTTCAAATTAATATTACAATCATGAGATGTTATTTCCCCACTACTTCATTACAATAAGTACATTTCACAAGACCTCAGAAATAATATGCCCAAATAGAACTAGAGTTAATCCAGCCGGTCACACTAGAAAATCTCTACAAGTGCTTCCTTTGCCTCGAGCCCTGTGCAGCGGAAATAACATATTTTTGGGATGAGCTAGAAGCTCAGTGAGGTTCCAAAAAATGAGCAAATTCATATTTGGTCAAAATCATAACACTTGAATCAAATAGCACTTTTCCAAAACAGTTGAGTTGTTAAAGATCACTTACAAAAGTATGATTCATTAAGAAGTGCTATAACGAGAAAACTCTAGAATACATTTGTGTACGTTTATCAAAAGATGTACGCATTCAAGCATTCGGACAATAATTAAACCAATAATTCAGTTTAATCAAATCAAAGGTACCGAGACGGGATGAGAGGTGCCTCCCACATTAATTGGGTGTGACACATACTACCGTTCAGATTTAATCACACATAAAATACTGAGACGGAATAAGAGGTATCTCCCACTCATTAGAGTGTGGTACATACTATCACTCAATACGTATGGTCGACGAGACAACGCTCCAATCGACTTATTCAAAAGTTAAGATTAGGGCAGGATGAGAGGTACCTACCACTCATTGAGTGTGGTACATACTACTGCTTAACACATATGGTCGACGAGACAATGCTCCAATCGACATATTCAAAATTTAGGATTAGGGCGGAATGAGATGTCCCTACCACTCATTGAGTATGGTACATACTACCGCTTATCACATATGGCGGAATGAAAGGTACCTCCCACTCATTGAGTGTGGTACATACTTCCGCTTAACAAACACCGGTCCAAAAATTCAAGACACAACACATATTCAACACATAATTCATCTCTAGTCATAGTTTCAAAATCACATAAATAAATCACCATCTCAATGAGTTCTTGCGAATCAAGACAAATAACATGCATGGAAACTCACAAACTCTTCATATGTTATTTCACTTGTAAAGCATTTTGCTTGAAAATAACAGTAAATCATTTCCTTATAAATACTAGCAAATCATTCCTACAAATCATTCCTTTGCAAACAATAGCAAAATTTTCCATTTGAGAAGGAGTTGGAACACTTACCAATTAATCACAACTGACAATCCAAGTTAGGATCTGGTTCAAACTCTTCCCCACTTCCTATGATCGAGTAAAAGAAGAAATAAGTTTCGCCCCACAAATAGCGAACTAAACTCAAATAGCCTATTCATTTATTTTATCAAAATTCTTCCCAAAATTCCTCTAACCTTACTCAAGTGAAAAGTAGTCACTCGAGTCAAAAATCATCATAAAAGATTCCATTTTCAAATCGATACATCATTTAAACAAAATACTCTCTCGAGGTACTCCATACTCATGACTTCTAAATTTTTAGAACAAAGACATAAAGTGAGGTCTTTCACCTCGAAAATCACCCCTTCTAGTTTAAACTCAACACTAACTTAAATCGAGGTTTTAACACATGTTTAGAACAATTTTCACCAAATCTCAATGTTCAAAATTTATGAAAAATAGATAAAATATTTCAAAACCCTCAAATCTGTCCAAATAGCATATCTACCCAAAAATTAGTGAAAACTCAACTTTTCACCATTAAAGTTCAAGATTTTAACTCTATCTAAACATATACTCATAAACGAATATAATACATATTTATTTAGGCAAAATCTAACCACGAAACATCACAAAATCTCGAAATCAAGTGTCAAAATTTTCAAGCATAGGTTTGGCCAGCTCTCACTCTTTTCCTTCAAAATTTTCAACAACAAATGCTACTTTCTAACCATAAATGCACTCATCTCATAGACGACAAACACAACCACAATCAGGTCCTCAAGTCCACTGCCTAAAAGTCACCTCAAGTCCGCTACCTAAGTTGGGAATTCAAGAGCCCAACTCAAATGCTTCATACATAAGCATTCTTAGCAAAATAAACTATAGATCTAACAAATCTACTGCTAATAAGGTTAAAACTAAGAGTTTTAAGGATTATACCTCAAGATCTTTTCAGATCTAGCAAGATCAAGGACGATCTAACGTAGTTCCACCCACGGATGATATTCTAAGTTCAACACCTCGAGATCTTTCAAGTTTTCCAAAGATTTGCTTGCTTTCTTCGCCAAAATTCAAGAACAAGAAGATATCAAACACTAGGAAGCTTTCTTTCTTCTTTTTGTCTCTCTCTCCAAATCGGACCACTCTCTCTCTCTCTCTCTCTCACGGCAGCCAAAGGAAGAAGATAAACCAAGATCAAAGCCTTCAATCAAGTCTTAAAGCTTCAAGAAATTTGAGGAAGAAGGAGTTGAAGAAACAACTTGGAAACTCTCTCTTTTCTCTCTCTCCATGCTCTCGGCCCTCTCTCTCTCTTTGGCTTCAAATGTGGCTGACAATTGAGGAATCAAGGAAGCAAGATACATGGCTTTTAAGGGGACAAAAAGTGTAGTTATCCCTATTTTAAGGAAAAGTGGTCAAACGACCACTTTTTGTCGCATCGACACGCGACACTCTAACTTTTACTGGTTTATCTCATTCCAACACTGTCCAACCTTAAATATATCTTTGTAATATCTCTACATATACTCGATTTCACCTTAATGTCACCATTCACGTCTCGGAACGGAAATCGACACTTAAACTGGCCGAAACCAAACACCGGCAAATAATTCTCAAAAAATTCTCTAAATTAGAAAATGATAATTCAAAGCATAAATTCACTCAAATTTTAGTGAATATATATAAAATAAATATTATTATTTATTTTTCAATAAAATAGAATTTTGAGGCTCTCACAAGAATAAACTCCTTCTCCCTTTCTTGAGTGACTACGTCAAGATGGAGAGTCTTTTTGCTTGGACATTGCCAACTTCTATGGCCATGTTCCCCACAATGATAACATCTATCCTTGTTATCTTTTTGACAATCATTAATGATCGGAGCCTTACCCTTAGCATTAGCAGACCTTGATTTCCTTTGCATAGTGGCTAGGTTGTGAAAATCAGCACCAAAGCATAACTAGGACGACCATTTGACATGGGAAGTCACATAGAAAGCTTAGTGAAATAATCATTTTCAATTTGGTGTGAAAAGCACAAAAGTTGATAATTATGATGGAATCTGTGGTTTCAACCCATGCTTGTAAGAAGCAATCATGACATCTTCATCCCATTCGTAGTCACTACGAATTGATAGGTGATAGAATTCTCTAGTGTATTCATGAATTGAAGATGAACTCACTGCTTGTAGTCAAAAGGAAGGAAGTGGCGAGTCATGACTTGCTTCATCTCTTCTCAAGTTTGAAGTAACCTAGTCCAAGTTTCCTATGATTTGCTTGCTCCTTTATACACCACAAATACGAGTAGTCCCCTTCAACTTAGCTTTAGCAAAATAAATTTTTTAGATCTCATTCATGCCATACCATCTAACTAAGACTCGAAACTATGCACCCAATCAAGAAAAACAATAGCATTTTCATTCCTATAAAAATCTGGAACATCTAGCTTTACTCCTTTGCTAAAATCTTGCTGATTTGGCATGTTGTTATTGTAGTAAAATTGATTTTGAGGTGGAGGTTGTGTTTGGGGTAGATATTGGGTTTGAGGTGGAGGGTAGGATGTACTACTTGTGCTAGAAGATAGAATTCCATAAGTCAAACTAGCAGTGAACTAAAATTGATGAATTGTTTTAGAACTACTACTTCCTTGGAAAATGGGCTGTAAAATTGGCTATTTAATGTGTTGATGGATTGTTGGAGAAAAAAGTTGGAAGATAGGTTGGGAAATAGGTTGGAAAACTGGAGGGAAATCTGATAGAGTTAAAGATATAGAATAGGAACCAGAGGAAGGAGTTGATATGGCTTTTTGATTGATTGGAGTATAAAGCTTGTGAAATCTTGTTATTATTTGCGTCAATTGGATGTTTGCCCAACAATAAAGCTTCAATTCGATCGAAACTTTCTGCCATACCATCTAATGTAGCAACAGAAGATTGCAAAGCCTCTAACTTCTTGTAAACTTCATGCACATTATCCTTCAGCAAAGCAACTTCTCTCTTTGTATCCTCAAAATCTTTTGAGAAAGTCTGAAACTTTAAGAAGAGTTCCGCGCTGGTAATTATATTGATTGAAGGAGAAAAATTATGGATAATAAAGAGGAATGGAATTTGGCTCTGGATACCAAATTGATGTAAGACAAGATAGGTAAGATCTTGCCTTTCTAGAACTAACAGAAAAAAATGAGAGTCGAAATGGTTTCAAACTGTCAACAGTACCATAAACAGTAAAGTAGGAAGAAAATAAATGAAAAGAAGGGGAAGAAGAAAGGAAAAAACTAATCAACTAAATTTGAAATTTATTTCATCAATTCTCTGTCCAAGAAGTAAAATAGATACATAGATGTTTATAGCTAAAAACTTCCTAAAACTTCTCCTAAAATCTCTCCTATTCTAAACTCTTTTAGATAATTTAACTAGCCTTAAAACTCTAATACTTGTTGGAAAAATTACCTTATAACAAGAGACTCCAATTCTAATGAAACACTCCAATTACTTGCCTAATGAGTGTAGGATTTAAATAAAGACTCAAATCCTAAGTAATAATAAAATACTAAATAGAGAATTGAAATTAATTATGATTGAGACTAAGAATCACCACAGACAAACTCCCTTGGACCAAAATTCTTTTTATTTGCCATGCACCCTTTAGCTTTATTCTTAGCTTTCCAAAGGCGTGAATATATGTCTAACTAGCTTATGGCTACATCATCAGTTGTCAAAAAAAAATGCATCAGAATAATACTAAGTGCAAATTTTGGCAAACAAAATAACGAAATAAAAGAAAACAGAAGAAACATCACCAATCCCTATTGATTCAAACTACAACTTTGGTATGCATCCATTACAACCAAAAGCAAGACCAACCTCTACCTTAACATGATCTAGGACTCTTAAGTTCTTAACAAAGAAAGAGCAAGTACAAATAAAAATCAAGCATAGCCAATGATAAACTCAAAAGGTACTAAATTACTTTCATCGTAATCACAAATTATCCTTTTTGAACCTCCATGCAAGCCAAAACTTCACTACATATTATGGTAGGGTGAACAAAATTTGTGTTTGTGCCATAATAAACTATCATTTGAAATTCTTCGTCCAAACAGTATAAGACAAACAGTTGAGACAAAACAAAAATAAAACAAACCTAAAACCAAATGGATACATGATTTGATCAAAGTTGGAAAAAAATTAAGTCATAGAGAGCGACCAAGCACTTTAAAAACCAAAAAAAGCCTCGACTGAACACACAATGTACTACTGATGAGCATGCATATTATCCAACATGTCATGTATAAAAACATCTCTTCCTTGAAATAAAAAAACATACAAAGATCACACTTATAATCAAAACAAAATATGATTTCCCATGCTACCGAGTTACATTCAATAAATGCAAGAATCACCATGGAAACCAACAATTGAAGAATACTTTTATACTTAAAACTTCTATACTTACACCTCAAGTATATTTCCAGAAATTTCAATCACCAAACACTAATGATATATAGATATTTAAAACTTGAGTTGCACAAGAATCATGTTCACGAACTTGATATCAAAACAAAAGAACTATTATTGATTTGGACAGCAAGGACATTTTTCTAATGCCAGAGTAATCCTGCATATCAAAAGCAAGTCGAACAAAGTAATGGTCCTTTTTGGATTTTAATCAATTGTTTCATAACAAGAACTCATCGGGGACACCATGTGAATTGTGTCAAAACATCAAGCAATTTCTCCAGCATGATCAAAATAGTCTAAAATGAAAAGAAAAAAATTTAAAGCTTTGTCATAAACAAAAGATCACATAATGAATGGGCATAACTGTAAACCTAAGAAACACACTTGAGAATTTTTGGCATAGCTCTCGAAAGATTGCTTCAAAGGTGAAAGAACTGATAAAAACATCAAAAATTGTCATGATTAGAAGATTATTATACAAATAAAAAAACCCAAAGAAATCAATAGATCAATTATAATTAAATTAAGCAATGTTTATGTTAGCTTGAAGTAAGGCTCAGCTCCATTAGCAAAAATCAGACAGAGATGAGGGTACCACCATGGCTATAGATCCTATTGCATTTATAAGGGAAAATCAACCCTAAATGCCATCAGAGTTGCCTTGCCAAGATGCGGCAATCAACTTAGAGCCTAAAATACAACTACAAAAGAATAAAATATATAAGTCCATTTATGATTATCATTGGGTGTAAAACTTATATTTAGAAAGCTATACCATTTTCCATCAAAATTACCATCCATCTATGTGAAAACCTAGCAAGAAACAAAAGAAAACATAAAGAAATATTCAGATTAAAAGAAACAGCCCTCAAATTTCTTTATTTGCCTACTAACTCTCTTGTTGCTCACATCTTTTGGATCCAAATGCATTCTTTTCACTCCAAAACCATACTTGATTCATTGCCCAAGCATGTATTTGGGTTTTCCTTGATTTGTACTTTCAATTTGTTTTTGAACCTTTGTGATTTTTGAAAGGCCAACTTGATAGGTGAATGGCTCAAAGTTGAGTCTTAAACAAGAACTTGGTTCACTTAAGCTTTGGATGGTTGAACCTTAATATCTTTTGTTTTGGTTGCTCTTAGGGTTTGAAGATGAGTAAGAGAGAAATCCAAAAATGGACATATAAGTTGCTTTGCTTGAATTTGGTGAGTGTTCCACTGCTTGTTTACTTGAACAACTTGATTATTTGGACAACTTGATTATTTGGAATACTTGATTTCGTGGCTTACTTGATTATTTGAACTACTTGCGATTGGTTGGTAATGAATGCTTTCTTGAGTTAATGTGATTGAGATGAGTGCGTACTTTATCACACTCAATCTCTTCTGCTTGAATTTCTAGTATTTCTGATATCTTGATTACTTGTGAATTGATGAATGCGTACATTTGATTGTGAGTCATTTGGGGTGATCGCCCATCGACTAATTTGATTTGTTTAGGCCCCAATCCCTTTGGCTAGTTAGTTGAATTGAGCCAACAAGGGTTTGGTCGAGGAGATTAGCGAACCATGGGTCTTGAACTTGTGAACTTGAACTCGTGAACCTGAACTTGAACTGGTATGTTCGAGTATTACCATCTCCTAAATTTTGGCATTTGGCCCAGCAAAGTGGGATGAACAGTGATCGGGATTGGTGAATAAGTGGTGATCTACGGACCTTGTTTCTTGAATTTCAACCGTTGACGGAGAGTCAACGGATTCGAATGTGATCAAGCTACTGTGGAATTGGCTTTTGGAAGCCATCTGTATCCCTTGATCCTGATGTGTTTATCTATTACTATAATTACTTGATAAATGAACACTAATCTTCTAGTTGAGAGGCTTGAGTAATGTCCTCCTCGTTAGCATTGATCTCTGAGTTGAGAGATTTGAGTAACATTCTTCTGGTGATCATGTGTCCTTTTGGATGTTTTAATGCTCCATGAATGATTCTTGATTTAATATTCCATGAATGATTAATTATGATTCTTGAATGAATGTCTGTTTTGAGAACCTTACTGGGCACAAGCTCACTCCATTCATTTGTTTTTCTTAACAGGATCTGAGCACGAGGGTGAGAGTAGTGAGGAACTGTATTCGAGGGCATGTTGTGTGCTTTGAAATTGATTCTTTTTTTAAGTTTTGGGGCATACACTTGAGTTTGTGAGTTTGAAAGAGCGTGTTCTTAGTTCTAAACTTTTGTTGTACTTTTGTTTAAGTGCTAATGAAATAGTGAATCTCCTATGTCTTTTGTAAGATTGAACTCTGGTTATGTACTCTAAACTTGAAACAGTAGTTCATGTTAATGTATATATTACTGGTTGTATTTGATTTGAAGATATTATTCTTGTTCATGGGTTTTATTGATAATTTGGATAGTGAGTCCTAACGAGAGTTGGGCAGGCAGTTTGCTGATACTTTAGGGTACGTCCTTGGGAGAGGTGGAGTTGTTACAGTTGGTATCAAAGTCCCGGATTCAGATCTTTCTAGGGTATGTGAATGAGTGCTTCTTATTGTTTATGTGATCTAGATTGTATGTTAGGCAAAAACAGGGATTGAGTTGATTTCCACCTTGGGGTGGCCAACCTTGGTGTGAAATGACTTTATTCTTGTTTTGGTGCTTGAGTATGATTATGTCCTGTGGATCTTAATGTTGGAAACGAAGTTGGTTGATGGGGAAGTAGCATTTTTTGGATCCATTATGGAACTGCTTTAGTGAAACCTTAAGTTTAAATCTTGAAAGAAGTCGTTGTTTTGTAATATTGGTTTGTTTGTCTTAATTGTCAACATACTCTTGTTATTGGTTGTTATTGGCTTGTTTGAATTTCTTGTTTGGTGAACTTGCATTTCTTGTTTGATGAATTTGACATGATAAATGTGATATTTTAGATGCTTGTGTAACATGTAACTAAGTAATGCTGTTGTGTGTCTTGTACTTGATTTCATTCATGCGTATATAGATTGGGTGGTAAATTGGAAGTTGGGAAACAATGTTGAAAACGATTGTGTAGGCCTAGACAACCCCTAGGTTGAGAAAGTGGTAGGGAATTTGTGACTCGCCCAAAACATCAAACCAAAGGTTGGAGCAAGAAACCAAGTAGCCATGGTTATACATCGTAGGATGGATCTCTTAGAGTGTCCAGTAGACCGACAAGGTCCAGAACGTATAAACCAACTTAGGGACCCTAAGGTAGGAGAGGATAGTGTCTAGATCGAGTTCTGAAATTCTTCCCACCTAAGTTTTTTGGAAGATTTGACCCAAAAGTGGTTGACAGTTGGCTTGAGAATATGATTAACTGAATCATTCAAAGAAGATATAAGGAACCTATGTCGTTTTCCAATGTGGGGAAAAAGGATTAAAGAGTTTGCTGAAGGATCTCTTTGTTTCTTTTGCTAACTTTCCAGCCTTAGTGTATTTTGAGCAACCTATTGTAATGAGTTATGGAGGAAAGCTTGGTAAAGATATCGTTACCGAAGCATATTATGTGTTTTGTATATGATGGACGTGATATATATGGTATGTATGGTTAAGTGAAAAGATTGGAAATCTTGTAGAGCTTTGGAAGAATCGTACTACCAATTTTATGTGTAATAGCTGAGAGAATGAGGGACGATGGAAACAAGATTATGCGCAGAAAATTAAGTTAAAGAGCGAGTATGTGGAAATGAAGAGGACCTATGAAGGGATCCTAGAAGAGTTGTAAAATACTCTCAGTAATCAAGTTCAAAGTGGAGAAGGAAGTTCCCACGCTACCAAAAGGAAACACAAAGAGATTAGTGAAAATGCATTTGCTATTAAGGTTGAAGGAAAGAAGCAAAGGAAGAATGGGCACTTCAAGAAGGGATTGTAGTTACTAAGTATGAAATTTGTGATAAACCTCATACTAGAGCGTATTATCGGGCAACTAGTGCATGTTTTCGATGTGGCAAACGTGGACATCAAGTGAAGAACTGCCCAAACCCATGGATTTGATTATGGTGAATCTACTATACTAGTCAATGTTAGCCATTATTGATGTTGAACTTATATGGTTTTATCTTTTGGCATATATGTAAGGAATGTTTCATATGGTCATGAGTATTTATCTTTTGGATATTAATCTTGATGCCTGATTAAATATCACAAATTTCATGGATGATTTAATCTCTACCAGTTATTCTTGGAATTGAATGAAGATTTTCAAGTTGTGGTTTAGTAATTAAGAAAGTCAATTTCTAGTGAGTCTATGGTTTAGTGATATCATTGTCGGAATGATAGTAGATGAGACAACAGTTATAAGGATACCCTAACCTTTTCCAAGCCAAGATTAGAATTTCGAGAATGAAATTCTTTTAAGGGGAAGAGAGTGTAAGGATCCGGAAAAAGATTATTTCATTTTACCCATATTAATTGAATTGCATCTTCTTTATTATTTAATTAATGATTTTGTGTCTTAATGATTTTATTAATTGTTGCATGTGGGGGCTAGTGATTGGTGTAAATGTGATTTTGAGGGGTGTGTGAGGAAACTTTAGGAAAAAGAGAGAGTTTAGTGTAAAGAAAGTTGGAGAAAAAAAACCAATAAGAGATGGACAAGTGGCATTGTCCCAACCGAGAGTTTGCTTTTATCTACACCAACCAAGCTTCTCTTCTTGCCATTCTATTTCTCCATTTATTTCTTACCTTGAACATATAGAGAGAGAGAGAGAGAGAGAGAGAGGATCGAATTTTCTTGAGAAAAAAGAGGAGAAAAACTACTAAAACCGTAGCTTAATTCTTGCTTGAATTTGTGAGGAAAAAGGAAGGGAACATCTTGATACTCCATCAAACTCTAGCTTAAGCTTGGAAGGAAGATCTTGGAGGAGTTTAGAGGAAGATCTTGTGGTTGTTTCCTTCTTGCTTAAAGGAACCAAGAGAGGTACATGCTAGACCATTTCTTTTCCCCTTTCCCTTGCTTAGTGAGTTGATCTTTCGGTTTTGACTAGATCTTGTATTAGCTTTCCAAGTTATGATTACGATATGTGATGCTTGGTTGTTTGAATTGAATTTAGGGTTAAGAGTTTTGTGCAATATTGGTGATTTACTTGTTAAATTGAAGGATATATCTCTTGACATGCTTATGATGAGTTATTGTGGATTTGCTATGAAGTTTTGGTTGAGATTGTTTGAGATTTGTTGGAGAAAATGTTCGGAAAATTTTGATGGAAAATTTCTGCTTGCTGCCCGAATTGGGAGGTGAAAAATTCCAGCTACAATCTCAACTTCTCATGATGATTTTTCACTAAATCTTGTTCAAAACACTTCATGAGACTAAAACCTAAAGTGTATGTTGAATTAGAACAAAAATTATGAGTTTTAAGTGGTTACAGCTTCAAAAATATTCTGTTTTCATGGCAGAAAATTCTGCTATGCTGGCTGAAGAAATCACAGTTTTCTTTTCTTGCTTTTGTTTGTTATTTTTGACATGATTTTGCTAAATACTCTTGCTAAAATATTAAGCTACATTTGTGTGTTGAATTTGAGTCAAAATCTTGAAGTTTTATTAGAGAGAGTCTCTTGTTTTCCTTGTTAATACGTTTCTGAAATTTTCGCAAAAGCTTCTATGTAGTTTTAGTACATTGGCCATAACTTGGTATAGGAAAAGCAAAACTGAGTTCTGTTTGTTGCATTTGAAACTGACTCAAAGATCTTTCAATGGTATAAATTTTGGGGTTTGGGTCACTCTTATCAATGCCAGAAAATTTGCAAAATTTGCTGAAAATCATGACCTACCCTTCTTGACACTTGTTGTAGTAATGGTTTGGAACTAAAATATGACTAACCTATGAGCTGAATTTCACAAAAATGCCTCTAAAGATTGTTAGCCTTTTGAGTCTATTTTCTAATGGTGTAAGTTTTATGATTTTTCGACCTATAGAACTTATGTTATGCTTTTTCAAAGAATTTCACCAGTACTGGAAAACTTGGACTATAAATGAGGCATTTTGTCCCATATTTTCATTGAACCTTTGTCTAGCATGTATGTGGTTTTATTCCCTTGACTTCAACTAAAAATTTGTGATATGAACTTTAGGAGTAAGGTTGGTTAGTTGCCTATTAGGTGTTTGATCTTTGATTAAGGTTGTTATTTGTGATGTTTGTGTTGGATTTTCTTGGTAAACTTGTATGAATTGCACCTAAAACATGCTAGGGGTAAGCTTTAGTTGGTTGCTATGGAATTAACTTGGAAGTTGGAAGTTAGTTGATGCAATTGTGAAACCTCAAACCTGAATTTTCTGATATGCTGGCAGTTTGCTGTGAGGAGGTTTGTTTCTTGGTTTTTGACCTTTTCATGATAAAATTTAGCCAAATATTGGTCAAGACACTTGTTAAGACTCTTGTGTGTTGAACTTGAGTGAAAAAATATGAGTTTTGCAAGGTAAGAACCCCATGTTTTCCTTGTTTTTCTTTTGACATTTCTGATATGCTGGCTGCCGAGTACCCTGCTGGTTTTAACCTTAAAGTCCTTTTGTTTGGTGGTCGTTTGGACTCAATCCTGTTCATACCACTTGCTAAAACTTGAACTATAATTGTGTGTCAAATTGGAGTAAAACTAATAGATTAAAAGGGGTGAACCATCTTGATTTCCTTACTGTTTTGTTGCTGGAAATTTCCAGCAATGAAGTGAAATGTAGAACTCTCTTGTTGCTCACATCTTTTGGATCCAAATGCATCCTTTTCACTCCAAAACCATACTTGATTCATTACCCTAGCACGTATTTGGGTTTTCCTTGATTTGCACTTTCAGTTTGTCTTTAAACCTTTGTGATTTTTGAAAGGCCAACTTGGATAGGTGAATGGCTTGAAGTTGAGTCTAAAACAAGAACTTGGTTCACCTAAACTTTGGATGGTTGAACCTTAATATCTTTTGTTTTGTTTGCTCTTTGGGCTTGAAGGTGAGCAAGAGCGAAATTTGGAAATGGATATATAAGTTGCTTTGCTTGAATCTAGTGAGTATTCCATTGCTTGTTTACTTGATCGACTTGATTATTTGGACTACTTGATTTCATGGCTTACTTGATTATTTGAACTACTTGCAATTGGTTGGCAATGAATGCTTTCTTGAGTTAATGTGATCGAGACGAGTACGTACTTTATCACACTCAATCTCTTCTGCTTGAATATCTGGTATTTCTGATATCTTGATTATTTGTGAATTGATGAACGCGTACATTTGATATGTGAGTCATTTGGGATGATAGCCCATCGACTAATTTGATTTGTTTGGGTCTCAAACCCTTTGGCTAGTTAGTCGAATTGAGCCAACAAGGGTTTGGTCGAGGAGATCAGTGAACCATGGGTCTTGAACTTGTGAACTTGAACTCATGAACCCGAACTTGAACTGGTATACTTGAGTATTACCACCTCCTGAATTTTGGCATTTGGGTCCGGTAAGGTGGGATGAACGGTGATCAGGATTGGTGATTAAGTGGTGATCTATGGACCTTATTTCTTGAATTTCAAACGTTGATGGAGAGTCAACAGATTTGGATGTGATCAAGCTACCATGGAATTGGCTTTTGGAAGCCACCTATATCCTTGATCCTGATGTGTTTATCTATTGCCATAATTACTTGATAAATGAACATTGATCTCCGAGTTGAGAGGGTCGAGTAATGTCCTCCTCATGAGCACTGATCTCCAAGTTGAGAGGGTCGAGTAACATTCTCCTGGTGATCACGTGTCCTTTTGGATGTTTTAATGCTCCATGAATGATTCTTGATTTAATGCTCCAAAAATGATTAATTATGATTCTTGAATGAATGTCTATTTTGGGAACCTCATTGGGCACAAGCTCACTCCATTCATTTGTTTTCCTTAATAGGATCCAAGCACGAGGGTAAGAGTAGTAAGGAATTGTATTCAAGGGCATGTTGTATGCTTTGTGATTGATTCTTTCTCTAAGTTTTGGGGCATACACTTGAATTTGTGAGTTTGGAAGAGTGTGTTCTTAGTTCTAGATTTTGTTGTACTGTTGTTTAAGTGCCAATGTAATAGTGAATCTCTTATGTCTTTTGTAAGATTGAACTCTGGTTATGTACTCTAACTTTGAAACAGTAGTTCATGTTAATGTATATATTCCTGGTTGTATTTGATTTGAAGATATTATTCTTATTCTTGGATTTTATTGGTAATTTGGATAGCGAATCCTAGTGAGTGTTGGGTAGACAGTTCGGTGATACCTTAAGGTACGCCCTCGGGAGATGTGGGGCTATCACACAAGGTGATTTGCAGCACCTTCAATTGAAAATGCTATTGGATTGGTTCAACTCCAAGTTTGGGAGAGGTTTGGGAGTTTTTTTGGTTTGCATTCTCTCTTTCACTTTTATTTTATTCTTTTACTATTTGTTTGAGTGGATTTAATTGCTCTATCTTTCTGCTATTTTTTTTTTTGTTTAACTGTACAATCACTTAGGTAATTTGATTAGATAAAATTGGGTGGAAAACTTGCTACATTAGATTGCTTTGCAGCCTAACAATTGGTATCAAAATTTGGTCTCTAATGATCAAGTTTAATTGCTTAGAGAAAAGATCATTATTGCAACCAATATTGTTTTAGGATGATCCATATATGAACCACTAGTATTTGATGGCATAGATTATGATATATGAAAAATAGGATAGAAGCCTTTTTTCAATCTATTGATTATGATTTATGGCATATTTTTGTGGATGGTCCTTATGAAACTTTAATCACAAAGAAAGAAAAAATTAGAGAAAAGACTAAAAAGGAATTAAATGAAAATGATAAAAGATTGTTAGATCAAAACATACAAGTAATGGATATTCTTTGTAGAGTTTTAAATGAAGATGATTTAAAAAAAAGATTGTAAAAGTGTTCAAGGAATTTAGAAAAGATTAGAAAAGATCTATGAAAGAAAAATTCTAATTTTATTGAAGAAAATGAAGAATGTTCAAGTTCAAATTGTAAGGAAGAAGAGAACACAGAAGATTTAATGGTTGAAAAGATTGTTAGAAATTTATATGAAAAATTAAAAAGAACAAATGAATTGAATAAGACATTAAAATCTCAATTGAATGAATGTATATTAGAGAAGACACAAATTAAGGAAGAAAATGAAAGCCTAAAAATAACTATTGATAAGCTAAGTCTCACAAAGAAGTAGAAAATTCAAATAAGGAATTGAAGAAAAAAAATGAACAACTCAAAGAAAAAATGAAGGTTTATGAATCTTTAAAAGTTGAAAATGTAAATATTAAGAAGAGGATAGATAATTTGAACTTGTGCTTAAATGAATTTACCAATAAAAAAGAAGAAACTAAAAGTTGTTTAAAAAAATCTAATGATAATAAGGAAAATTTTGTTAAACCTAAACCAACTTGCTATTTTTGTGAAAAACTTGGTTAAAAATTTATACATGTTTTAAGAAAAGAAATTTTGATAGAGGACCTAAAATGGTATGGGTTAAAAAGCATAAATCTACTATTGACCAAGAAAAACAAAGTGTGCAGAAGAAAAATAACGTTGAAAAAGTGCTTGCAAGACATAATGGTCAAAATGATAATAATGGAGAGACACACTCTAGTATGAATAACAAGAGAATAATTCTTAATCATTTCAAAGGGAACAAAAATATTTTGTATGATGTCCCTATGTATAATAACTATAGAAAATTTTCCAATGTTTATGAATGTTAAGAATGTGAGATTCAAGAACTATCAATTTGGTTTCTATTCATGGACATGATTGTGAGTTCTTGATGATTAAAAATGTTTTTTTTTTAAAAAAAATTGAATTAAAAATGCCTAATTCATATAAGTCCTATATGTGCAAATGCCCTCCAAAATCATGAATTTGGACATATAATTACTTGTTTGTGGCAACACCAAAATATTTCTCAAATATGTTCATGATTTACAAAAAAAAGGGGGAGTTAATGTCTTATGTTGTAGGGAGTCATTTTGAAAATGCTACATGCTTGATCCTAGGGGGAGCTTTACTTGCAATTATCTATAAACGGTGTCCCTTCTTGCTTTATTTTTCATGATACCAAAAGGGGGAGTAGAATGAATGATTTTTCTTTGGAAGTTGGCATGTTCTAAGAGGGAGTTTTTATCTTTAAAATGCCATAGAATAAGGGGGAGTTTATTTGTGCTTACTTGATCAAAAAAATTATCATTTTGTTTGTCATCATCAAAAAGGTGGAGATTATTGACTTTGGTTGATCAATCTTTGGTTTTGATGATTAACAAACCAAGATGATGATTTGAACTAATGATTTTATGTGAGCAATGATTTAGAACAAGTTGAAAGTTCAAAAGAATAAGAGCACAAATTGAATCAAATAAGGGAAAGTGTTAATTGCCATTGGACACATGCTACACATGCATTGGATGTCTAATAGTCAATGAACATTTGTGAAGCACAAACTATCGGACACAATCTCAACCTATCGGCTGTCCAATAAATTAAAGAAAAATGATTCAACCATTCTACTTATATCAACTACTTATATCAGATGCAGAAGAGATCCTCATCAGCTATCTGACACATTCTGCGAAGTTTTTGGAACCAATTTTCTTCACCTATAAATACCCCCAAGCATGAGAAGATAGGTGACTTTTTACCCAACATTGTATAAAAGCTATCAAGAGTGATTTTAGAGTAAATATTTTGATTATTGTATAGTGTAAGGAGAGTTGGGTTATGAGGTTACTCAAGTGGAGGTTACTCATTTGGAGGAGTAAAACCTTGGTGAAGGTGAACCTAACTTGAAGTTTGCCTCACTTGTGTGTATAATAGCTATTAGTTGGTTGGCTAGCTAGCAATCAATTGTAGTAGAGTAAGAGTTAATTAGGAGAGGTGTAAAACTCCTTGATTCAACTAAGGGCAGCTCAGGGTGAGGAAGGAGTGAGCCTTCTTATGTACAAGGTCACTTTCAATTGAAGAGGCTATTGGATTGGTTCAACTCCAAGTTTGGGAGAAATGTCGGAGTTTGTTTGGTTTGGATTCTCTCTTTCACTTTTAAAACAAGAAACTTGGAGTTTGTTTGGTTTGCATTTTCTCTTTCACTTCTATTTTCTTCTTTTAATATTTATTTTAGTGGATTTAATTGCTCTATCTTTCTTATCTTTATTGCTATTTTTTTTTTGCTTAAGTATATGTTCACTTAGGTAATTTGATTAGTTAAAATTGGATGGAAAACTGACTATCTTAGATTGCTTTGGGGCCTAACAAGAGGTTAGACATGTCAATCTACAGAGAAGATAGAGAAGGATTTGGTGAACAAAAGTGTGTGGAGGATGGGAGATGCTCACTTGCCTCTGAGCTTTTCCCCGAAGTTGTCGCAGAGGAGAGGGAGACAGCAGAGAACCACTTGCCCGACCTCTCATCCTCTATTTCTTTTTCCTTTTCTCTTTTTTTCACCTTCTTGTTAATTACAGATCAAACCCATTTTTTAATCAGGAAATGAACACATCGAATGGCTATTGATATTTATGGCTAAATAAGCACATATCCAATGGTCCAGATTTGATGACATATGATCTGATTAAAACTAATCTAAGTGGACCACATATACACAACACTACAAATGAGGTACATTTAACTTGTTCAGCATGAGCAATTGGCTACATGTTTGACAATAATGCCCCCAAATAATTTAACACTATTAGAAGCCCATGTTATACTCAAAGGTCAAAAGTAGTCTTTGATGATAATATGATGCAACCCTCAACAATAGCTAACTATTCAAATCCTATATAGAACCATGAAAGGTTTGATTGGAAATAGATGCATTTCGATGCCAAACTCCTTCCCTCCTTCTGCCACATTGATCCTTCCACCACATGGTTCAATGTGGAGGAAGGAGGGTTGTGTTTTTATATAAGTGAAGGATAAACACTTAGTTATAACACAAAGATATAATTTTCTTTCTATGGTTTATTCTTAGGGATTGGATGAACTAGCTATGTTATCGTGTGATGTTTTCTAAATTTTTTTTTGTAAGTGATATTTTCTAAATTATTTGAATTCGTGCTTTGTGCAAGCTATTTTATACTTTTGACATCACAATCAAAATTAATTGGCCATTATTTGCGGATATTTAAAGGTATTTGAATGATGTTGTGAAATTGACAGTTCAACATTAATTTAAGAGAGTGCTAAACCTAGGGTTTACACTCATAAAATAATAGGCACACCTTTGTGACTTAGCCAAAGTAATTTCACAAAATATAATAAACTTATAACTAGGTTCATAATCACAAAACTAAGTATAAGATTTGTTATAAGTATAACAGGTATACTGGTAAAAGCGAGTATTACATATATTAAGAAATTATGCTATAGTATTGCCAAAAATATAAAACTCATTTAACTAGTAAATTTCATTATCTAACCCTAGAAAGCCTTTATTTTAGTTGATTTTTCTTCATCTATATGTTTTTATTATATCCTTAATTCCTTGTATTTGGTGAGTCCAAATACTAGAAGAGTTTTGAAAAACACTAGTGGTTGACTACTCTTCCCTATGAGATCGTTCTAAATTATCCTTGTTCTTAATCAAGACCTATATACTTATAGTCAAGGATAATTTAGGATAATTACTTGCACATATACCATTCTCAAGTTTTTAGCACAATTACCAAAAATGATTTTAATCAATATCAATACCAAGGACATAATTTATTAGTTTAGACATTTTTTTTTTTGTATTTCTTATGTTTGTCGCATCTAGTGTATGTGTATTATTGTGTCTTTTTTTTCGAGTGTTTGATTATCTACTCTTCTTATCTACTCTTCCTGAATCATTTGAGTTTTGGGAGCATTTTTAGACCACGAGAAGAATAGCAAAAAGGAGGGGACAAATTTTGAGAGAAGGAAGCTTGAAAATAGATCTTCAATACTTGCAATATTTGAATAATAGAAGCAACCAAAGAAGGACCGCAGATACATCCAAATTGGATGGCTTAAATATGCTTCATGGTATAAATTGGACATGTTAAATTTATGATTAAAAAGAAAAGAAAGGTTAATGCATATAATTCTAATCACATAAGTTGTGCTTTATCTAAAGAATATCATATTAACTTCAACATATACAAGCGCAAAATGTGGACAATTTTAATAATTTTGGGCATTATTTTTGACCAATATAACATTAGTTGGGTTAACTCTTATGATTATATTTGGGGAAATCAATATACTAATAATGACTTTCAAAATTTTTGTAACTTTCAAATTGAATGTGTCCAAAATGAATCTTTGCCATCGTGGGACTTAACTATTCAAAAGTTAGTTGATAAGTGTTTATCTTGAGAGTTGCCTATTGAAAAGTTAATGCAACATCCTAATGCATTAATCAAATTTATGCAAGATTGGATTGATTAGTTTTGCAACTTGTTAGTATAGAAGAAGAATTGCATATTTTGTATGAAGGTAATTTATTTAATATTATAAAAATTGACCGTGCCAATAATGGTATGGGTTCCCCAATTTAAGTAACATCTATTTAGATGAAGACTACGAGAATACTTTTTTTTTTCCTTGTGATAATGTTATTGAAACTAAAGTTGAAAATCAAGGCGAAATGCATCAGTAAGCTCTCTTGAGAAATGTTCAGTGCATACAAGTTTTAAAGGTATTATTGAACAAGAAATTCCTACAAAAATTTCTTGATAAGTTCTGAAGTGATGCATACTCAATCTAATTTCATGAGAAAATTAAAAAAAGTAACAACTTCATTTTATCATTAATTATGATCACATGGTTCTTGATCTTGACATCTCTAACAAGCTGGTGAATAGGTTGGATATTTGACGTGAATGTTAGGCAATACAAAAAATAATCCTAATTACCACTAGCTGCCCTCTAAACAATTCCAAGTACCTGGGGATTACGGATGCAATGGGTTACTTGCTTCACCCTATTTCTGAAGAGTTTGATTGACCCGATATACCAGAATTGTTTATGAGAAAATATTAATTTGTACTAATGGTAAGTGGTTGTTTCCTCAGGGACTGGAAAATTCGTTCTTTTTCAAACCAAAAGGAAATGGGGGATTTTTGAGAATGAAATGCTAACAAAATATTAACAAAATAATCAACTGTGAGAAATAATGAAGAGAGACAATTAAGGGGAAAAACTCTAGCCAAGGATACACTTCAGAATTGGTTCAAATAGCTGATCATTGACGCAAATATACTTCCAACATTCGTCAATAAACAGATTTTTAATTGCTGATACGATCTGATAATTAGTTTCTCCTTACTGTTTTGACAGCCAAGATACGACCATTGACAATTTCCCTAATCCAGAAATAACCCTAGGTACGACCATAGGATTTAATTTCTTGACTGCACTAAAAATTAAAGAAACCCTGTTCTAATTAATAAACACGAACGAGGGTTTATTTAAATTAGATTGAACGTTTTCCTAACACAAACCCAATTATGCCAGTTGCTACCAGGATTAGAATAGCCAAACGATTACGGATTCAACTGCTCTAATTAGCAAATAGATTACGTGAATAATCAAATTTTGCGCACCTATTCAATCATATACAATAACCATAACCAATAGAAGCAGAAAACATACAAATACTAATGAATAGAAGAAATAAATAAAATTGACTAGATCTCACAGTAATAGTTGAACCAAATACTCAATTGTCCCTTGACTAGAAGTACGAGATTAGTTCTCCATTAATGGAGAACGAGCCATGCGGAGAGAATTCATTCGAAAGCTTCCAATAGTTCTTCCTAATTGTCGAAAAGCCAAGAGAACAAAAAGCTTTGGTTTCTTCCTTCGATAAAAGACCACGAAAGACAATTGGAAAGAATGTAATTTTCTCCTGTTCCTTTCTAGAGCCGAACCAACAGAAGAGACTAATCTAAAAAGAAGTCCTCGTCTCTTCTCCCCCAAAAACAATGAAAAGCAATGAATAGCATATGATCTCCGCCTCCCGTCCTAATCTCACGGCCCACAGCTCGTGAAATCCCTAGTTTCCTATTACAAACCAATCACTAAAACAAAAGCCTAATTCTTCCACGAGAAAAATGTGGAATACAAATTAATAAAATCCCGTCAGCTATCAAATTTGGAATTTGACTTGAATTGGGAAACTTCTTTGTGTCCATTCCGAATCTTCCGATTTTGAACATTGAGCTCAAACGCGTCCACGTACAAGCTACTTTAAAATCATCAATTAGGCATGTTTTGCTCTAATTTCTGCAATTAACACAAAATACCAAATATAAGTAGAATCAATCAATTAAAGCAATATTTAGTATTAACACGAGGGAAAATAGGAACAAATATATCAATTAATTGCACCCTATCAATAGTTGTCCACTTTAAGCTACCTTACAGGAGAAATTAATTAATGATAGTTGAAGAATAGATTCAATTGATCCAGCACACCCTAAAACGATGGATTCTTCTTTGACTAAACAACTTTGACAATGAGGGAGTATAGATAGGTTAATAACTATAAACATGCACTTGTTGGAAGCAATCTAACCATATCTTTATTTTAACGTCTTTTTGATATGTTTCAATATTTTAAGTGTGCTTGTATGTTTCTATTTTGTAGGGTTCCGGGAATGAAAGAAAAGCAAGTATAGATCATTGAAGAATTCAAAGAAAAAAGGAATAACTAACCCTTACTCTGTACTTATGTCATATTTGATTTTAAAGTAGGTTTAGATTCTGATGTAAGACATTTTTAAGTGCTTTCAATTCTTGAAAAATTGAAAATTTTGGACTAAAATAACTTTTGGACACTGAAATGTTGTTTTGTAAGAAAATTTATGAGAAATGAGAAAATAGAGTTCGTTGATCTTGGTTGATCAATCCTTGGTTCTGATGATTAATAGGCCAAAATGATGATTTGGACTAATGATTTTATGTGAGAATTTTGTGAGCACAAGTTTTTAGTGTGAGGGCAAAAAATTTATTTTATCCGACCTATTTATTTAATTATTTATTCATTTGCTCTGATTAATTTATTTAAATCATTTTAATTGCATTTGCATTGTACATTGCCTCATGTTTATTTCTAAAAATGTTTACTCTTAAATTTAATTTTTTTTGTCACTTAAATAGTGAAATTTGGAGAAAGCACGTTTTTTGAGGCAAACATTTGTTCTGGGAGTGAGGCAATCTTGGAGAGTAAGGATGATCATTTGTAGATTAAGAAAAGCTAATTGAGGGGTTAGAAGTGATTGATTAGAGTTCAAAAACAATTAGGAGCATTAAAGAGTTACTATTCAAAGTTGACTTTGGTGCACCTTAAAGAATGGCTTTATGTCTTTTCTTTCTTTCACCATTTCACTTTACCAAAAATCACACAAGACTCTCTCTCTCTTCTTCCCATTGCTGCTAAATTCCCCTTCCCCATTTCCCTTGGATTTGAACTTCAATTTCATCCTCCAAATCTTGCTCAAATCTTGCTTCCATTCTTGTTCAAACCTTGGATCATCTTCAAACTTGATAGAAGGCTTGGTGGAAGGAAGAATCTTGGGGATTTAGTGCTTGATTTCTAGAGATCTTGCTTAACATTTTGGAAAGAAGGTAAAACTCCTTAAAGCTTCAATCTTTCTTTCATTTCTAGCTAGATTTTAGCAAGACAAGCTTGGGTTGTTGATGGGTTCTATGAACCTTGACATTAGGTAGAGGTCTTGAGGATTTTACTTGCTTTCTTGATTTGCTCTTAGGTAGATGTCTTGAGGTATTTATGTGCTTAAAATGGGTGGATGATTATGTGATATGGCATGGATTCTTGACTTGCTTGGTGGCTTGAATTTTACCTCTTTAATTAGCTTGCAAGATTATGTCTTTGTTAGTTGTTTTGGTAGCATGAAAAGTGATCTATTGTGCTTGAATCTTGGTGAAAAATTTCAGCTTTCAAAATCCTTTCTTTGGCCGAGAAATTGGAGCAAAATTTTCAGGTTTTAGAGCTTCATTTTTAACTCTAATCATGTGCTAAAACTTTTGGTTTTAGAAACTCCAATTTAGCTCCAACTTGAAGGTCAAAAATTTCTGTTTTAAAGGCACACTCATGGCCGAAAGTTTGAGCTGAAAATTTTCGATTTTTAGAGCCTTTTCTTGAGTCAAAATTTTGCCAAACAATGGCCCTTAGATGCTCTTGATCGGAGCAACAAAACAGATTTTAAAAGAAAGGAAAAGAGAAAACTTTCACAAGTATATTGCTGAAATTTCGTATAGCAGGTTTCAAAAAACAACTTTCGAAAAACTGTTATATCTTGGTGTAGAAAAATCCAAATTTAGTTTTGTTTATTGTGTTTGAAAATAGACTTGAATTTATTTCAGTGGTATAAATTTCAGGGCTGTTTGATTTCTTTGAAGTTTCACAATTTTCAAAGTTGACTGAAATTCAAGACTATTATGCCCTGTTTTTCCTGTAGTAGCAGCTTAGAACAAAAATTTGACTACTTTATGATTTGAATCGTGAAAAAATGTCTCCAAAGAGTTCATTGAGTCTATTTTCCAATGGTATAAGATTCACAATTTTTGGACTTATAGAACTCAAGTTATGATTTTTTAAAAAATGTTACAAAAATCAAAATTCTTTTGATAGAATGTCAAAGCTTAGAAGTGCCTTGGAAATATTTCCTGATTTTCAAGCCTAACCTTTTTGGTTATTTGCACACCATTCCATACTTGGGAAAGGGACTTTTCCAATCACATGAGATTTCTCTTGACTTAGATCGGAAAACTTGATTGTTTGGAAGTTAACCTTGGTTGAATACTTAGGTAACTTTGATTATGCATGTCTCAGGTAATCACGTGGATACCGAGGAACTTGATTGACTTCTTGATTTGCTCTCGTTTGCTATTGACTTTTGATGAGTGTCAAGTGCATGTTTCATGTTAATATGATTGAAGTTATACTTGTACGAATGCTATGTGGTTTTTGTAATTTGTAAACTTGCCGAGGCAAAGGTGTACTTTATCGCCCTTGTTCTCTCTCTCTTTTTCTCTCTTGGATACTTGGTACTTGTTATATGAATTGGTATGACTTGAACTTGTACTCGAACATGCTTGTAATTCGGGAGCACTGAGCAGCAGTATGTACCACACCTTATTCGGCGGAAGGCCTCATCCCCACACTCAATGTTATGATCAATCTAAGTCGATTGGAGTTATCTCATCGATCAACCATGCTTGTGGGATGCCCCAACCCATTGGAAACCTTGTAACTCGAAATGGCAAGGCTTGGTCGAGAAACTGGAGAGCCATGAGAAAATGTTATAGGTTGATCTTTGGGGTCTTACTTGGTATACTCAATAGTATTACCACCTCAGGGCTTGTTTGGTTCGGATCCAGAGGGTGATATGGTGGTTGGAGGAAGTAGAGTTCTACTGACATGTTACAACTTGAGTAGACCGAGGGTCAACCAAAGATGACTTGAACCAAGCCTGCGGATGTGGAAATTAGCTCTTGAGAGCTCCCATATCCTTCTACTTGTGTTTTATTTTCAACTTGCTCGCTATGTGATAATCTTATTAAGTGTGCTATTTACTTTGTTTAGTGCTTCTTGCTTGCTTGTTTTCTTGGTTCACCCGGCTGCCAGTTGGCCACCCAACTTATTTTCCCCACTGTGTTTTTTGGAAGTGGAATTTGGAGGCTATAGACTAGCGATTTTTGTGTGGTGCTAGTAGATATCTCTTGTATGGCTTTTGAGATAATTGAAGTGTAAACTTTGTTATATATATAGGTTTTGGATTGTAATAGTAAATAGTAAATGATAGCTTTAAAAGAATATGTCTTGTATATTTGAAGTGTTTCTTTAATCCGACATTCAAGTTTGATTTGTGAATGTCTATTAATTTAGAATGAGTGCGTGAGTCCTGACGAGAGTTGGGCAAGCGTCCCGCTGAGACCTTAGGGTTCGCTGTTATAGTTGGTATCAGAGCCTAAGTTTGAATAATCTTGTGACGACCCCACCTCCCCTAAGGCAACCGTAGAGGGTTCTGGATCACCCAACTCTCGCCAGACTCACTGCTCAATAACTAATAACACTTCGAAAGTAAATGCAAATAACCATTCCAAATCAACCACAACAAATAACATTACTAAATTCAACTTACAACTTAGCTTCTCAAATTACAGTCCAATATATTTAAGGTACAACCACAATTTCATTTTTACAAACCCAAAACATCAAATTCAACATTTCAAGGCAAAATTCAAAAGATAAGTTCTAACCCTAACTAATCGTCTTCACTCGGGTTCTCGATCTCTATTAAAGAAAACAAATTTGAAAGAATGAGCTAAAAGCCCAGTGAGTGCCAAAAGACTTGCAATTCACTTTTAAAAACAGGGCTCAAATCATACTTTAAGTTTAAAATTTAAAATATGTAGATAAACACGTAAATGGGTATTGTCTGGATATACTAGGTAAACTACTTAAGGGACATCACCCAACGAAGTAGACTAGCCGAACTACTCAAGGGATTTCACCCAACGAAGTAGACTAGCCAAGGGATTTCGCCCAACGACGTCATATCAATTCACTGAAACTACTCGAGGGATTTCACCCAACGAAGTAGACTAGTCGAGAGATTTCGCCCAACGACGTCACATCAATTCACTGAAACTACTCGAGGGATTTCACCCAATGAAGTAGACTAGTCGAGGGACTTTGCCCTAACGACGTCACATCAATTCACTAAAACTACTCAGGGATTTCACCCAACGTATAGACTAGTCGGGACTTCACGACATCACGCACATTTGTCACAAGATAGCACAATATTTTTTAATACCCAAAATCACATGAAAGGAGAAAACACTCACATGGTAGTTCAAATCATAAAACAGATCAAACATATTTCTTATGAAATTCAAGTCTTTCAAATAACCCAAATTCATTTCAATAAGTCATTTCTTTGCAAACAATAGCAAGATTTTCATTTTGAAAAGGAGTTGGAACACTCACAGTGAGTCGGTGAAACAGACGAGCAAGCAAGAAGATCAAAATTCGGTAGTCGGGTCGCCCTTGACGCAAGTCTCGTCACCGAAGCCAAAGTTCAACTATCACACACTTGCCAAACAACTAAAACCTAACACTTAACTTAAACTACTTAAAATCATCTAAGGCCAAACCATTGCAGTTCCTTGTTCCGTCCATATCTTCAGGTTACACTCATCAAATTAGGCAAAGTCTATGGCTATGGAAACTCAGACTCAGAGTACCTACAATTCATTAGAAGGGTGCGCCCCAAGATTCATTTTGTAACGTGAGCAAAAGTACGACAAAAGAAGTCGTTGAGGAACAAAAATAGGAATCAGTCTTGAAAAATGGCTATCTTTGCCAATTTTCTCTTGGATTGATAGAAAATGAGTTAGCATGCAACCATACACCGTTGGAAATCCCTTGAAGTCTAGTTTCTAACGCCACCAACGGCTCTCAATTTTGACTCCGAAGCAAGAAAAGAATATAGCCATTTGAACTTGGGACAGAAGCTGTCTCGACAGCTTGGTTTTCCAGTTTTGAAGAGTCATTTTTGGAACATCATTTGGGCAATGGAATGATACTGGAAAAACACCAAATTTTGCAGACACAAACTTCAATATGTGAACTACATTTGTACCAAAATTTAGCCAAAAAATTATAAGGCAGTGATCCATGCCCCCAAAGTTGACTGAAAATTTGAAGTTCTAAACTGCTATACGAAATTCTTTTCCTTTACAACCTTTGGTTCATCCAAAACAACCCTCATTCCATTCCATTTTCAAAACAAAGATTCTAACAACATTTCTTGATCAAATGGAGGTTACGTGGTAGAAAACTTTCAGACCAAAACCACACTAAAACAGAACAGCCCATGCGGACAGAATTGAAAGCGGATTTTCCAGTTTTCGCAGCATTCTTTGAAAAACCATAACTAGAGCTATATAAGTCTGAAAT
Organism: Gardenia jasminoides; assembly: GCA_013103745.1. NCBI lineage: Eukaryota > Viridiplantae > Streptophyta > Magnoliopsida > Gentianales > Rubiaceae > Gardenia > Gardenia jasminoides. Next base: position 20,049,970 of record CM023097.1, on the reverse strand, counting down.
TTATGAATCTTATACCATTGGAAAATAGACTCAGTGAACTAAAACTCGCGAGAAGACACTTATACAAGATTCAACTCGAAAACCAATCAAATTTCAGTTTAAAGATGCTGCTACAGTAATAACAGGACATAACAGTTTTGATTTTCAGTCAACTTTGAAAATTCACCAAAATTCACAAAATTCGAACTAACCCTTGAAATTTATCTCACTTAAAGAACTTGGAGTCTAGTTTCAAACTCAACAAACGGAACTCAATTTGGACCTTCCCACACCAAGATACAACAGAATTAATAAGACTGTTTCATCAATCCTGCTACTCAAAATTCCAGATTTGCAGGGTTGAAAAGAATGGCTCATTTATTACGAAACCCATTATAAAATCACCAAATTTTCTACACTAAATTCAGTATATGAACTAGGTTTGTACCAAAATTCAGCCCAAAATTCGTAGGAAAAGTCAGTGATCTAAGCAACCAAAACAGGGCAGCATTCCATTCCTTTCCTCTCAATTTTTCTCCTCGTTCTCTCTTTCCTAATTTCGAACTCCATAACTCATCACAAACCACAAACATATTCCATCACATACATATATATATCATAATAGCTAATCATTAAGAATTGTGGGAATTCATAGAGCCCACATAATCATCCAATTCAACAAGAATAGCAACATTGAACTATCAAAGATTAAAACTACCTAAAATGGAAACAAGGAACAAGGTTTTTGTTGAAATCAAAGTAACCTCTAATGGCTCAAGAAGATCGGAACCCTTGTTTGATGATCATGGGTCAAAGCTCCCAAAACAACCCTCTCTTCAAGCTCCTAGCCGGCTCCCCTCAAGACAAGATAATCTTCAAGTTTCAAGAGTGAAGGAATGGAAGTTTTCTCAAGCTTTTTCTTGGCCAATCTTGCAAGAATTGAGTTGAAATTTGAGAGGAAGAAGAGGGCTGAAGTTCGGTGAGAAGGGAGAGAGAGAAGGTGAGGGTTTTCTTGGATTTTGATAGAATAAAGTGTGGGGAAAGCAAGAAGAATAAGAACCACTAGTTTTGGGTACAAAATTCAACTTTAATTTGTGGTCAATATTGCTCTTGAGTTTAATCAATTACTCACTTCTAATCCTTTAAGTAGCTTTAATCTACTAATGATCATTCTTACTCTCAAGATTACATTACCTCAGGTCCAAATGTTTTCTCGAAAATGTGTTTTCTTATTTTCCACAATTGAGCGGTAAAAAATTAAAATTGAAGGTTAAACAAGGTTTTAAAAAAATAAAATGAGGTAATGTATGGTATAATTGAAATTAAAATGATTTAAATCAATTATTCATAGAAAATAATTAATTAGTAGGTCGATAAAAGTAATTTTGGGTCCTTACAAATCTGGATAGAATTAGAGTTATTAAACTATTTGTGAGTTTAGTAAAGAAATGTTAGAACATAGTTGTTATTTATGTTAAGCGTTAAGAGTACTTAGTTAATTAAGTTCTCGAGTTCTTTTTTAGGTTATGGATCATAACGTGATGATAACATGCGGTTTCTTTGCTTGTGGTTGGTTATCAAGTGAGACCGGCTGGCGGGAGTACTTCATTCCCTATAATCCCCGGACCAGAGCCCATGGAGAAGGAGCCCGAGGAGGATCCTTTTGAGGATGTGGGGTCTACTAGCTCGGCCTACTCAGACTAGTGATCTCTTGCTCTTTTTGATTTTGCTAAGGACATCGAAGGGATGGCACTCGTCTTGAGACCTTTTGTATTTCTGATGCATGTATACCTATATTTTGAGGCACTTGGTTGCCTATGTCTTGTACATGCCTGACCTTAACTTGTTTATGATCTTTGTGACTTGTAATGTGACCTTTGGTGATGGAAAGAATAATGCTTTTTTTAAGTGATCTTGCAACTTATGCTTTTAAGTTTCTTTGCCTCTTTATTTATGCATTTAGTCTCGTCATTAAGGTCTAGTTTCATGCAGTAAAATGGACCGACAAGGTATGCCTGGGAGATGCAGGTGACGTGTGGCTACAGCCACTGCTCTGGGAGTGAAGGGGATCAACTTGACCAGTTAAGACAAAACCTGAGGAATGGGGGACAGGTGTCTGAGCCATGCCAAATAACCTTGATGTCCTTGAGAGTGGGATGTCAACACTCATGAGGGCGCATTGAGACTAGAGCTAGGTGTTTCTGCCCAGAGAATTCCAGGATTTGAGTGTGCAAAGTGGTTTGAGCCAAATTAGGTGTGTGAGAGTGTGTGAATTTCACACCTTTCAGTTTGAAGAGGTAAGATGGTGGAATGATTAGAAGAGACAAACTCACGGACTTGGGCACTTGAGAGGAGTTAATCTATGTTATTACTAGCGATACAAGAGAGGAGATGATTAGGTTGAAACAAGGGTTGTGAGTGGCTGAGGTTGAGGAGAATTTTCAGGTTCCAAGGGTTCTCAAATTCCCAGAGTGGTCACAGAACATGGGATGGAGAGATTTATCAAGGGTTAAAATGTGGGAATTTTGGGAAGCAGCCCGTTACCACTCTTGATGGGGCCTAGAGGAGGGTGAAGGCCAAATCTCAAAACCAAAGCATACTAGAAAGAGGGATAACATACTCACCTGACAGTTTGAGATCTACCTAACCCCCCAGATGGGAAGATGGGTTGGAGGGTATACAGAGAAGATCAAAAAAGCAAAGGGTTTCCACTTATCCCAGAAGAAGAGGGAATTAGGCGAGGTCAGCCAGAGGGAATTCTCAAGTCGGTTAACTTTGGCCCTGGTGTGACTTGTGTGCAAAAATTTACCATTCAAAAGGAATAATAAATTACACCTACTCCATTTGATGGATCAAAATCAGGTTTTCATCAAATCACTTAATCAAAATTCCACATAATCAAGTAACATACATGGAAACTCACCAAAGTAGCTTACGGTTCATTTTCCAAGGTAGGATTGGTTCAAATCCTTCCTCACTTCTATAATCAAGTAAAGGAAAAATAAGTTTCACTCACAATAGCAGCAAACTAAACTCAAGTAGCTTATTCGTTTTATCAAAATTCTTCACAAAATTCCTCTAAACTTTGCTTGAGCGAGTAGTCACTTCGAGTCAAAAAATATACAAAAGATTCCATTTTCAAATTAACACATCAATTAAGCAAAATTACTCTATCGATGTAGCCTCCATTCATGACTTTAAACTTTTAGTACAACGAAATAAGTGAGGTATTTCACCTCTCAAAATTCACCCATTTGAGTTTAAATCGACACTAAACTTTAGTCAAGGTTTTAGCACATATTGCCCATTCATTCCTGCATTCATCAATCTCAAATCTGTCC